>SMSQ01021452.1:261807-297224 GCA_019453375.1 Ctenoplectra terminalis | reverse complement strand
TTTTTTTTTTTTTTTTCTTTTTTTTTTCAATTCCAAGTTTTTCAGTTTATCACTGTTTCAGCCTAACATTACTTAACTTTCTTTTAACATGCGTAGTAATTGCACAAATAAAAATGGCTCTTACATTATTATTCATTCATACCAGAAATTTAATAAAATGTTTCCAAACATTTCGAAATGATTACTCGTTAACAAATTACGAGAGCCATTTTTTATAAAATAATGTGCAAACACTTCTGACCAAACAGAACTCTGTTGTGACTCGTAATTTGCCAATACTAGCAACTTTGGTAATATCCGTTCCTGGTAACTACGCATAAAGTATATTATGGAACAAGTAGCGAATGTTCATTCCACGCGAGTATTTTAACTTAGTTAAATACAGCACACGCTATATTGATTTAATTTGTATGGAAAATCATGTATATTTTCAAATAGTTGTAAAGTACGTAAAACAACAAATATTCAAACACGTTCGCTATAAATAATCGTGCACGCACGCACTACGAGATTCTTAAATAAAATATAAAATACAGAACTATAGTACGTTTCAGACGAAAAAGGTATCTTTGTTTTAATTAGTAATTTACCAATTGATCTTTAGTGTTACTTTGTAGAAACTTTTTGTAAAAAAGAATTTTTTTTATAAAAAGAATCATTCAAAAATGTACATGTTCAATATGGCATTGAAATGTGATACTGAACATGGTATTTATTAACAAAGCACAAAATGTACTCGCTATTTATAAAAGTCATAGCGCGGTCATTGCGAAGAGCCTTTCGGTTAACGGACATAACGAGCAATGAACATAGTTCTACCACATGGTGCGATATTGAGCAGTTTGCACTTGATAATATTCACACTAAGGCAATTTTGTATAATGAATAACACTGCATATACTTCCACTCACACACACGCGCGCGCGTTTGCTCTGTGAACCACAAAAGTCTTTTTTTCTTTTTAATAATTTACAATCACTACTTAAGTTTGATACTTAAAATCTGTCTGTGCAAACGAAACGATCAGCTGCTCAGACGGGGGTGTAGTTTCCCTTCGGTTTGTAAAATATCTGCCCACTCGCGAAACGCCTCATAATTTCAGTTAACAACAGACGTTTCTCTTTCTTAATCTTCTTAAGTATGCCTCGATTCTCTTGTGCACGCCGAGAAAGATATGGTAATACTTCTTTGACTGGGCCATAAGGAATATATTTGTACGCTGAGTATCCAGATTGACCTAAAAATTTAGTGATTTAAATATAAGAAATTCAAAATGCATACAATTTACTAATATTTTAACATTTTTCTCAAGGTATTCTACTTTAGAAGAATAAAAAAAAAAACAATTTTTAAAACTTTACACCTTTCTGGTATTTAAAGTCTTAAAAACACGTTCCCAAAATGTTTTAACAAAATTCAAAAAATTGAAAACGTTACAAGAATAAAGACGTCGAGGATCAGATATCTATGATATATGTATATTTGGATAGAAAATTTTAAGCACGCTTTTTTAAACCGATGTTTTCCAAACTGGTAACCGTCATACTTTGTAAAACTTGGAATCATTTGTTTCTAATGCCACCCCCAAATAGAACACCTTTTTAAGTAATATTACTACATAAGAAATAAAGACTTGTACCTAGTGGAAATGTTATATAGTCACACATTCCCAACAACTGGCCGAAGCAGATCACTTTATCCTCTGGTGAGATTCCTATTTCCTTCATTCTGTTTCATTACAACACATTTATAATAACAGTCGGAATAATTACTTAATATATTAAATGTTCAATTTAAGCTTACATACATAATTAATTTTAAAATTCAACGTTAATAATTGTATGTATCTAAACCAGATAAATATTGCGTACTTTATAAACATTCACAGGAAATATTGTACGTACTTTTCAATTGCAAAACGCACTGTATCCTCATTGTGCGATGCAACCATAATTCCAATTTTTTTCGGATCCTCTCCTTTGTCTTTGTACTGTTTCATCCGCCTTAAGCATTCCATCAGAGTTCTATGATAAGACTCGGTTGTAGCCTCGTACGTAGGATTTGTTGGATCAGGATAACCCATCGCCGCTGCTCTTGCCCTCTCCTGCATTAATAATTCCAAGCTTTATACTTAACATTTTCTTTCTTTTTTTAATGTAGTTGTTCAAATAAATGTACGTCTTTTTCTAAGCTACAATTGGTTGTAAGTATATCATCCGTACTTACACATGAATAAAAATATTATGCGGTAACTAGCTTTAAAGTACAAAAAATAAAAAAGTAACGAAAAAATTATCAGCTGCGGAACTATTAATCCTTGGATATTTAATATTAGAACTATCAAAATAATCAAGATGACCAATTCGTAGTTCTTATAAAATTTTTATAAATCTACTAACATAACATTTGTGATTTTCTGTGATTTTCTATTAAAAATGTAGATAAAAATTTGTTCCTTTTCAACATATATTTTTTCATATACTGTTCATCTTTATTTCTTTGGTTGAAACAACTATACATATTTTAATCACCGGTAGTTCTAGTGTTAAAATTTGTGTTAACCCAATTGCGTTCTCGTCTTTTTAAAAACAAATTTCCTAATTTCAGGAACAAACAAATCTTTAGAACACAATTAAAATGAGAAAATATCCCTATTAACTATTTCTTAAAAAAAAAAAAAAGGCGGAACTCGATTAGATGGAAAACAATTTAAAAACCATAACAAAGTTAATCTCTCGATAAAAAATTACCTGCTCGATGTACGCGCCACGAACAAGTTTAGCACCGAAGTAGAAGTTTTGACGTTCGGCTTGTTCTAGATCCGTTTTCACTTCATTATAAGCTTCTTGTAAGTATGTCTGGTAGGTGTTGAATACCACGGCCTAGGAAGTAGACCATTTGCGTTTAGACCACTGAAAATTTACTAAGTCATAATATCGCATCTACGGAAGCAAAACATTTACCTTACGTGTATTGTACTTGCGCATCATCTCCAACGTTAAACGCGATATCGCAGGTTGGAAATACGTTTGTTCGGCATCTATCATTATACGTACGTCTAACTTATCGGCCACCTGGAATAAAAGTTAGCAATTCTGTCTTTGCTAACGAACTAGATCTTTTCGTCGTACTTTCTATAAGTGGAGAAAGCATTGAGAGTATATTTTTAAATACACGGTATCTTGTACAACTACTTACTATTGGGAGCTGGAAATAAGTTTCGCAAGGGGATACAAGCGCAAAGAGCTTCTTTCTTTGCTTGCGTGTACTGAAGCGATCCGATTAGTATGCGTGATCGTTTCGGCAAATGATACGCGAGATCGGAAAATGGGTGTAAGAAATGATGTCTGCATTCCTTCCGCAAGATTTCTTTCCAGCTTCCAACATCAGTTTTCACAACTTTGAAATTATCAGACGTAGAAAAATATTTGAAATATTATGCATAATTGAATGATTTTGTATTTTCTATATTCCTATATTACTATTATAAGTTGTTAAGTACTTGCTTATTTATATTTAGGTAGTAATATTATACATTATATATTATATGTGTACACAATAAAATAATATAATAACATATAATATATGTATATATACACAAATATACATACATATATATTATAAAATAAATATATATTGTATGTATATTATTTTATGTTTAATAACCAATTACTAATAGAATATTTGGTACAATATTTAATCTAAAAAAAAAAAGTGTATCAACGACTCAAGGATGCAGAAAGACCTAGGTCTTGTTTGATTATCGAAATTAAGCTACGTGGATACGATTAGCGCTTAACACGTTTCGAGCCGAGTAAAAAGAAAACGTTTTAATCTCTTGTTGTATTTCTACTTTTCCTGAAAAGTATTGCAAACAATAGCTGTATTCTTCTACTATAAGTATTATTTCCACCAACTACCGTCGGTTACCGATGACCCACGCAACACTCAACGTGTTAAATGGAAACCATGTTAATCTGTTAATTGAATCGTTGCTTAATCAGAAACTTCTTTACTTACAGAGTAAAAAGTTAATTGTAATTAGATCGGTTTAATCTATGCAAATGTACTTTTAATACAAACATAACAGGATAATTACTAGGTAAATAGATTATTGTGTTTTAAAATTTTAACACTCTGAGTTAACTCATCTTTTCCAGTTAATAGGTACATAGGTAGTAAAAATTCATTCACTGAAAGAACTGACAGTTAAAAATACACCTAAAAGAATAGATCAGCAGCTACAGCAAAACAAGAAATATTAAGAAAAGAAATATTAAAATACTGGTACTGCTTCATTAAACCTGTTGTCCTCCTCTGATTTGTATAGCCGAAAATTAACACGTAACCAACCGTATTAATTGCACTTGTTGGGGTATTTCTAAAAATATACTTAAAAACCTTTTTTGTTTAAATCCTATGGTATAGGAATTTATAATGTAAAGCTAGAAAATAAAGTTCATCGTTTCTTTCTAAAAGTATTATAGAATAAAATACCATAGAATCGAAGAATAACAGTAAGGTATTGTTTATTACAAATGATGTAGTAGGAAAATGAGAGATTTTACCGAAGCATTTAATTTTTACGTTTACTTCTTTCGTACTGAATATTTTATGAGCATAAAATGTTTTAAAATAAAAAAAAAAAAAAAAAATGATAAAGGTATAGAAATGTGTGATTGCGAGGAGGATAGCAGGGTTCACGAAGCAAACGTTATAGACATATTTTACAAAATTAAAATATCTGTTAGATAATAACTTAGCTTTATACATGTAGTAATTTTAAATAACAGGTTTCAAACCCTAATAATTTTCTCCTGGATAAACGAAAACTTGATTAATTATTACTGCACCGAAAAGAATAAGATTCTACGTATGAAACGAATACAATTACAAATGAAACATATAATAATGACATAGAATAACAGAGTATTTAAAATCATTCAATTTTGCGTTGACATATTTTTCCATTCTTGATCATTCAAAAGGTGTTGCTTATTACACGAGACACCTTGTATTCTTTCGTTGTTTCCATTTTTATATATTCATACCGTAACAATATTATTTAGACGTCTTATCATGTTTCTAAACATTTCTTCTTCCTTGGATGTGAGCTGCGACATAAGCCTCACCATCTTTCCCGTTTTAATGTCTGGCACTTGGAACGTTTCGCTGAGCTCGTAATTCTCGTCCAAAATGCCACTCCATGGAAACAAGTGAATGACACTGAAGTCAAAAAATAGCGAATTTTCTCTGTGATTTTATACCGGAGCAAAAATATTAAAGAACAAAATTATAAAATTATAAAATGCAAACTAAATACAGTAAAAAAAAATAAAAAAATATAAATACGATTTATTTGAGAGACTAGTATTCCTATTAGTAGTATTATTGATAAATAAAATGGAAAAGTTAAGAAGGAAAAAAGGAAAAAAGGAAAAAAGGAAAAAAGGAAAGGAAAGAAAATAATGATTCACTTGGAAGACTTTTTAGTATTTAATGATTATTTTCATAAATTACCCTTCTTTATCCGATTGAATTTTTTGTAGAAACTTTTGTACTGGCTCTGCATCTTTGATGTGTGCCTCCTCGAACTTTTTCATGAAGTCATCAGGCTTCGCATGATGAGTTAAAACAGCACCTTCACCACCAACCACGTCCGACATGTATTGTCGAGCTCGCATAATTACTTCCGATAACTGAAGCTAAAAATAACGAAATGTATAATTATACTATGCAGCCATAAGTATGTAAAAACTAAAATTTTTAATTATTATTCAAAGATGATTACTTTATTTAGTATTAAATACTGACAAAGAAAGATATTTGTTTCCCTTTAACGTTGTTACAGATATTACTGTTAACACTAGTTTAAGACAAGAAGAAAGATTACAATTAAAAAAAATAATATATGAAACTCCAAAAAAATCGACAACATAGAAATACAAATATTTGCTTAACAGTAGAACTACTGAACTGGTCAAAATAAATAATTCCTAGTTTCTAATAGAAATTTTGTAAATTTACTATGATACATTTTTGAGAATTTTCTATGATTTTCTGTTAAAAAAAATATATAAAGATTTGCCTCCTTTGTATTAATAATTATTTTTTAAATGTCTTTCATTTTAATTTCTTTGGTACAAAAAAGTATATTTTAATCACCGATATGATGTACGCATAAAAATAATGTATAAAATCTCCCAAAAAGCAACATGGTCATAAGAAATTGAATGCTAACTTTTGTTAGATATTATCACAAAATACTCCTTTGTTATGAAAATAGATATAACTATAAAAAACTTAATTTGATACGAAGAAATTTTACTTACCAAAAGCTGTGGACGGCCAAGAGCAGTCAGTTTAACTGCGGTAAAGCCAACTCCCATCGAGGCAGCTGTACAAAATCAAGTGAGTAACAGCATATTAATTAAATGTATTAGGACGATGTATTAGGAGTAGGAAAAAATAATTAGCCTTTTAGGATAAAATGATAAAGGATAAAATAGAGAATGAAACGAAGGATAAGAGTAGAAGAACTGTAGTCTTTATTCTTACCAATGCCATCGAATTTACAATCAGTTGAAACTTGGAGTTCAAGGACTTTAAGGTTCAAGGTTTTCATTTAATCTTCTGCACAAACGCAGATCTACCAATCAATAAGTAATTTGTAAAATATTATTTTTTAAATAATCGAAACATTTTTTAATTTACCTTCTAAAGAAAAAAGAGACCATCTGTGTCTTGATTTGAAGAAACAGAATGCTCGTTTTCTCAAACGTTTCTTGAAATGAAATTATATTATTAAAAAAAATATGAGATATACTTTAGTATATTGAAATATACTTTTTGAATAAATTAAAAATCTCTGAGGCGATCCAAAGCACCGTTATGTCACGTTATTTGGTTGCATAGCAGAATACAAGATTCTCTAGTAGAGATATTTATAGACGGTACGTTTTCGTGGTCTTGACTTCTTGCAAAATTTCAGAATTCTAACGCTAAAAATTTCTGTGGCCACCATATTAGAGCACAGGTTAATCTGTGAAATTTTCATTGCATGTATATTTAAAAAAAAGCTTTCCAAAAGTATAATAATAATAATAATAATAATAATAATAATATACTATTTTGCGATGCCTAATCTTTGCTGTGATATACTATAAAAAAAAGATACTTTGGTGGTATAAAAAAAAAATCGAATATGTATTTACTCGATCATTTAATTCCCACTAATTTAATATAAGTCACAACATTGCGTTTCTATTAGTCAGCCAGCATTCTTTTCTGAAATATTACACGTGCAATATGCGTTATTTTACACCGATAAATTTGCTCGTGATAAGCGTTAATCTTAAGAACTAACAACGTTAGTTTATGCGATCGATCTTGGAAAATCAGAAACATGCGCTTGGAATTATTGAACAAAATGTCGCTATGGATGAATAATGATTCTGATTATGTTTTATATTATTTTAAGGATTTAGGAAAAGAGGAAGGAGTATTTTATTGTTTGTTTCACTGTAAAAAAAAAAAAAATTAGAAAAATTTTTAGAATGAAAATTGGAAATATTTTTTTTAGAGCAATTAAGATCTATATTTTTTACAAATGGAATTATGTGTTTTTTCTCTGTGCATAAATTTTTTAAACAAGGTCTGATAATTTACAATACATAATAGTTTTGTGTCATAAGTAGAATAATTAAATTACAATGATTTTTTAAGCAAATTCTTAAAAAACATACCAAAGTATGTTTTCAATGCATCAATTGTAGTTTTATTTTGTTTGGAATACGTCAAATATTACAAACAGAAAATGATTGTTATAACACAATAATACGATTACATATTTTAACGATAAAATGTAAGTATTCAACAACAGAACATCAATAATTTAATCCATAAATTTTCATTAAAATCATATTAAATATTCTGGCAGTACTTTTCCGAAAAACCCCGATCGCCGATCGAAAATGTAGAAAGGAGTAGGAGAGAAGTATAGACCCCAAATATAAAATTTAGCTGCAACCAATTATTATATTACTTTCCAAGTTATTAGTAAAACAAAAAACTTTTAGCGCCATACTTTAAATACTGCGTATACAGAATTGGCTAATATATCAACATCGAATCCTGCCTATTCAGATGTTATTAACATAACCGCATTCGTTGTGGTAGTTGTCGCTCATCAACTGTCAAATAACCGATGACGCATAGCGTATCGGTCTGAGTATTTATAGGGTATTCCACTTAAATGGAAGTTACATTTTAATTTCGATGAAGAAATTAAATATATTTGACTTACTAAATACCGTCGATAGATGTGGATTTGAGGCGGCCAGCAATAGTTCACAAGTCCGCTTAGAAATTTTACTCGAGGCAATCCTATAGATACTGCTGAGGGCAATAGCGAAACCAGTTGCATTAGTGACATCTGGATACGCAGCATTCAATCGCTTCGTTATCACACAAATCTGTATACGCGGTATTCAAAACACGGTGCTGAAAGTTCTTTTATTAATATCTCGAAAATTGGCCGCATCGCCTGCTTTTTAAATTTCAGCATACATTGAGCATTGGAACATTTTATTATTTTATAAAGGCCAGATAAGGGGATCAAAAGTGTCCCTAAACCAAATTCGACTTGCGATGGATCATTCAATAGCTTATCAAGAAAAAACAATTTGTGCAAGGTTTCAACTTTTGTATCTCGACTGCGGTGGTGGTGGATGGGGTAGTAAAGGGTAAAAATTTCTATTTTATTATCTTTGATCGTGAAAAATTCTGGAAAAAATTTGAGATACTTCTGTTAACGAGAGGCACATGCTACAGAATTTTTTCGGATTTTTAGACCGACAATTGAAGTTGTAAAAAATGGAAAACGCAAAAAATGCAAGAAAATGTCGATTTTATATCAAAGGAATCGCGGGTCTATGATTATATTTTTTTGAGTAAGTATACAGTATTATCGATATATAGGAATTAAACATTGTAAAATTAACATAGGAATTAAAGAAATTAAATAAACCAAAAAAATTGATATTTCATCACGTATTATACTTAAAAGTAGGTGATGTTTTCTCACTCATGAAAGGGATCTACCACCAACATTAAACCCACCTGGGGTCATAAACCTCGCGTAAACCATTCTGAACGGCCAGAACTGGCGCACTTGTAGAAAGCACTTATCTATACCTGTATATACCTGTATATAACTGTACATACTGTAAATAGCAACGTAGGTTATAACCCACTAACCCACTAATAGCATAATTTTACTCTAATTTAACACAGCTTATTCACCACCACCACCACCACCACCACCCCCCCCTCCCTCCCTCCCTCTTCTCCCCAAAAAAAAACATTAGCAAACAATAAACCGCGAACCCCAACTGTACGTAGATTTTTTTTGAACAAATAAAATTTTTCCTAGACGCGTACAGGTAGTCCTCCTACAACACGGTATCTTATAACACGGTTTCGCTCTAACACGATAAGAAAATTGCAAAAACCTTTGTACAACACTGTACTTCTACAGCCGCGAGGCGAGGCTTGCTATCCTAAAGATACAGTGTTGCGGAAAGTACTTCTTTTCATCTCCGTGGCCTGAAAACAAAAGTGTCTCACGCTGCTGGTTGGCAATCTGCGTCGAGCCACGGTGTGTTAAAGAATAACTTTTTCGTCTTTAAGACGTTAAGTTTCAGTCCCAAGCCATGTCCGATAAAGATAAAAAAAACAACTTTTAAGAGGAAACGTTTATTTCTTTAGAAGCAAAGATATAAATCTTGGATGGTTTTTTGAAAAGAGAAAAAGCATCTCACATTGGAAGAAGTGTTAGTTTGAATGAAGCAACGGTCCGGACTATTAATAAAAATGAAAAAGCGTCCGCAAAACGTGCAGCCCGCCCCCGGGCGCCAATAATTGAGAAGATGGAAAAGGCGCTCAGCATTTTGATTGATGATAGCTTGTTAAAGAAGAATTCCATTCGATGATAATATCATTGAACAAAAACCACTCAAAGTTTACAAACACCTTAAAGAACATGAAGAATCCTTTGTCAACCCAGATTTTGTGGCCTAGTAAAGGTTGGTTCGAAAAATTCAAAAAACGTTTTACAATTCATAGCACAAGAATCCAAGGAGAATCTGCGTCGGCTGATTATGAAGCCGCTAGGACGTATCCAGAAAAAATTAAAAACATTATAGAAGAACAAGGATACACAGCGGATCAAGTTTTCAATGCCGACGAAACTGGGCTTTGGTAGAATAAAATTCCCAGTAGAACCTTTATACCGAAAAAAGAAAAAACTGCACCCGGATTTAAGGTGTCCAAAGATCGTCCAACGCTTCTTTTGTGCAGTAATGCGTAGGGGGACTTTATTACAAAACCGTTACTAGTTTATAGATCTTTAAATCCTTGTGCACTTAAAGACGTAAATAAAAACACGTTACCGGTATATTGGAAAGCAAATCCAAGAGCTTGGGTAACTGGAAATTTATTTAAAGATTCGTTTTTAAATTGTTTTGTGCCAAACAATTTAAACGTTATTTAAGGCAGAAAAATTTGAGCTTCAAGGCGCTATTGCTATTAGACAATGCTCCATGTCACCCACAAGATTTGAATCATCCCAACGTCAAAATACTGTTCCTACCACCTAACACTACTTCGTTGCTCCAACCATTGAATCAAGGTATTATTTATACCTTTAAAACGTATTACACGAGAAAAGCATTACAGTGGATTTTAGACGTAACCGATTCAAAATCAATTAATGTAATCGAAACTTGGAACAAAGTTTCAATCAAGCACTGTATCGACATCATATCTTTGTCGCTGAAAGAACTGAAAACATCAGCGTTAAATGAGTGTTGGAAGAAGATATGGTCCTCTTCGGTTGAAATAGAAAACGTGCGTGAATCGTCAGAAAATGAAATTGGTGGCATATTAGAACTTGCTAAATCACTCGGAGGCGAAGGTTTTGTGGATATGGCTATTGAGGACGTTCGAGATTTATTAGTGGAAGAAGAAGTTGACGAAGCGGATTTGGTGGAAATGGCATCCTTAGCTGTAAATCAAATCGATTATGAGGATACTAGCACCGATGAAGATTGCGCAGTTAATAATTTAACATTTAAAAAATTACAAGAAGGCGTGAGCTTAGCTGAAAATCTCCAGTCGTTTTTCTTGCATGCAGACCCTTCCGCTGAAAGAAGCCGAAAATTCAAAAAGGAGCTGCAAAACTGTCTAGCTCCATACCGAGAAATTTACAATGACCTGGTAAGAACCAGCAAGTAAAGTAAAATTACAGATTTTTTTAAGAGGGAAGAAGATGCAAGAACTTTAAATAAAGAAAAAAGTTTTGAAAGCGAAGGCGATATCGTTCCACCGAAAAAACGTTCTGGGTTGATTATACTGAACAGTGATGACGAAGAAATTTATTAAATTAAAGTTGCCTTAAATTAAAATAATATTTTTTTTTTTTTTTTTTTGCGTTGTACATACATTTATATTTTTAATAAAAATTAAGTTGTTTATGTAGAATTAAAAAAAAAATTTGTTTTTAATAAGTTTTCGGAACGTAACCCTCCTTTTTGTATTGGCTCTGGGTGTCATACAACACGGCATTTTCTAGGAACCTATCTACCGTGTTATAGGAGGGTTACCTGTACCTCAGAGCACCCATCCCCCTCCCCCATAAATCACGTTCCATCCGGACTGTGATAACCCCTCATTGTAACACGTACGATATCTCAGGATAGGAAACGTAGCAACAGCCCTATGCCTTATACTTAAGTCTAATTATGTATAATATATCTGTAACTATGACAATAATAAATGAAATCGAATCGAAATAGATGATCCTGTCGCAGAATGAATTTGGTAAACCGCTGGAAACTTTTTTTATACATAGGTTCCAGTCCACTTAGGGTCACTTTTTCCTTTTTATTTATTTATTTATCGATTGATTTATCTATTTATTTTTGTACATTTATTAAACTTCTTTTCTTTTAATTCCTAGCTGCATGTTAATGATCAATATTTGATTACATTGTTTCAATCATATTTTTTAAATATTTTAATCTGTAATACACGTGAATATCACAAGAGCGTTTTTTTATGTTACCGTTCCTACCGTCAACATATATTGAACATCGTCATGTAGTTAGAAATTACAAGAAAAAATGAACCCAAGTGAACTCTCGAACCTGTACAAAACTTTCCATCCCTTTATCAATCTCATTCCTTTGCGACAGGACCATCGAAGCTATAGAAAACATAATCTACTATTAAGTACAATACATGATGTAATATCAATTTTTTTTGGTATATTTAATTTCTTTAATTCCTATGTTAATTTTACAATGTTTAATTCCTATATATCGATAATACTGTATACTTACTCAAAAAAATATAATCATGGACCCGCGATTTCTTTGATATAAAATCGACATTTTTCTGCATTTTTTGCGTTTTCCATTTTTTACAACTTCAATTGTCGGTCTAAAAATCCGAAAAAATTCTGTAACATGTGCCTCGTTAACAGAAATATCTCCAACGTTTTCCAGAATTTTTCATGATCTAACAAGGGGGACATCAGCCAAATGACACATGATATGTTACAGTAAAAATAGCCGATATGATAATCCTCGCACGAAAGACCCAAGGGTGGCGGGTATACTCATGCGAAGCGTTGTCGCACCATAACCGTGATTACGATTTCTTTCCAGTAAAAGTGATTGTTCGTTTAGAGTTGTTTTGCATTTATAGGAATATAATAGCTATAAAAATGACTAAATAGCTATTATGCACCGTGATTTTTATCTTAAGGATAATTATGTTTTTGTAAAACCCACGGGACACAATTATTAAAATACAATCATTAATCCATAATCAATTATCTTCACCTAGGTACAGAGAATTGTTTAAATATACATTATTAATATTTGTTAAATGCTGAAAATTTATTATTCCACGTTATAAAATTCTCATTTGGTAATTAACTCACCAGCTACAGACTCGAGGCATCTAATAAATATGTCCATATTGCGTTCGCAACTGGCTTCATTAAGGTAAAAGTACGTTCGCGCCGAAGATACTTTGTATCGACGATCCGCGAACGGTTTTGCGACATGGTACTTCTTCATGGGACCTTCTCTCTTCTCATCTCCGGCTTCTGATACGGAACCTCTGTAAATCACCATTACTTGTGTTATCATTTGCAGTTTTCATACAAAAATATTATATACTTCAGTAGTATTCGCTAACTTTTTTTTATTCATTATAGTGGTTCCTGAACTTTTTTCGAGTCGCGATCCCCTTTTATTATATATGTAGGTGTCGCGCATAAAAAATGTTACCAAACAGTTTTCTATGAAACGATTGCAAATTTCGACTTTCAAATTTCAGTGCGTTAAATGAGTCAGAGGATTTAACATTTTATAATATAAGATATTAAGGTGTTTCCTAGGAGCGGAAAAAGTGTAACCCTCGATTTTTTAAATAGAAAGGTAAATTGTTAACAACTTTCATTCGAAAATGTTTCGGAGAAAACTACTCGTAACACTTTACACGAGGCGCCAAATAATCTGCTAGCCCCCGTTATATTTATATATTTTATTTTTTCACAGTGAACCATAGGGAACCATAGTTCATCGTAGTGGATACTTAAAAAAGTATTAAAGGCTCGTCACTGGAAATAATTAAAATAACATAAAATGTTTAACATATTAGAATACGAAGAATAAATAATTATTTTTAATATTTTTTAAGTATCCACTGCACCGAGTCACAAATAACTTTCTTTAATTTAACAAAAATCAGTGTTACAATCACGAGTAGAATATTAAAGTATATTAATAGATGGTAAACTTTCGATAAACTTCAATAACACTGCACTTGAGGCGCACAGAGAACTAAATAATATAATGTAAAATTTCTACGACCATCATACATAATACTACGTAATATAGTTCCTGAATTACACGAAGCCTCGAATAATAAAGTAAAAGATTTTGACAAATTTATAATAAAATTGTACAGTAGAATATTAATTATTCGAATGCAATATGAATCACCTATGTATAATATGTAGTACACATTTAAACGATGTTTACATTTTGGAATACGTATCCATCCCATTTTAAATACCTTATTTCAGTGTCTTCTCTGAGTTTAATGCTTTCAAATTATTTTAGAGGAAATCCATAAGTTGGCGGTATCTAAGAATGTTTAACTTACTTTTTGTAGTTCATTTCTCTCGTTACATATGAATTTTTTTTTTTTTTTTTTTTTTTTTTTCAACGTAAGAAGCATCTCTCTCTTTAAAACGGTTTAATTTCTACTTTATTTATTACATGTTCACAAATTTGATTCTTTCAAACTGATTATCAAAACAACCACTTATCCGAACGGATTTGTCTCCGAATTATTTCAGATTGTCGACGTTCTACTGTACTTGAGTTGCATAGAAAACCAAATAACATAATGCAAAATTACTACGACCCTTGAACACTATACATAGTTTTAAAACTTGTATGAACTTTAAATCTCGAATAACACGATTCTGAGTAACATGCAATCAATTAACCGTGTTATTCGAGAGCTGACTGTACTATTAACACATACTGTATTTCACGTCGTTCCGCTTCTTCTTGAGAGATATCCTCTTCGACAGAATAATCAAGAATCGGTTTCACGCCAAATTGGCGTAACCTATCCAGGACAGGAGTTATCTGCTCCTCGTCTTCGCCGGCGACGAAGTGACCGTAAAATGTCGCCTTCATAAGCTTCGTGAAAAATTTCTCGCCAAGAATCTGCTTGGTGAATTTCATTATCTGAAACAAAACGAAACGCATAAATTTTAAAAACTGCTACTACAACATTAAGTAATAAATTTTCTGTAATTTTGTTATTTTATTTGTTTAAATCTGTTACTTTTTAATTTTGTTTCCTTACGAACACAAACAATTATAATTAATTATAGATACTCATTTTAGCCTGAAAACTATAGGATTCAATGATTGTTATGAATAGAGGGTTTCGCACCAATACAATGATACACTAATAAAATAGAACATTACAGTAACAAAAAAGTAAAATAAGATTTAAAAAATGTAGATAATGGCGTTATAGAAGGTTAATCACGGATTTTAAATACTTAAAAAATTGGAAGCATGAATTTTTTTTTTATTTTAGGTACTTGATTGCTGTTCAATAAGTATTATTTACATTTGTAAATTACCACATTTCTCATAAATTTATTTTTAGTTGCATTACTGATGATTTTCTATTATCTTACTTCAGATCAATCCAAAAAACCGCATGTTTTATATTTATTTGTTAAAGTTGATTTAGAAACAATTACAGAAAAAGAGAAATTTTTTAACGTGCACTCGCTGTTACTGAAGAATTATTTAAAATGTTACCGGAATAGATGCAATTTTAGAGCCATATATAAATCATAAATGATATTTGATTCTTATTTGATATTCTACTAAAAGATAGAAATTATTGAAATATTAATAATCAAAATAATTAATATAAGAAGAAAAAAATTAATTTCATGTTGGTTATATTATAAAAATTTAAAGGTATACGTAGTATAATACAGAAGTATAAGTGGTGTTTTATTAAATAAGAAATAAAAAAGTATTTTTTTAATAAATCGTTGAATATTCTTTTATTATTATTTTATATCTATATTGATAACTGAAAAATAATGATTTTGTCATTATAAAAATCTTGAAGAAATTAGGTCATGTTTCTAATGGAACAGAACCTCTGTGCAGTATAATTCTAGAAACCTAAATGACCCATAACGATTTTCTAAGAAAAATTTCACGAGCTATTCATCTTTCGATCATAATTTTCTCGTAGATGCAATAATATAATGCATCGTGTGATCATTTTCACACAAACCGATTTTTCCAATCATTCTGCGTACAAAAGTATCGAAGCAAAACTATTGTTTCGAAGAGTGAATACATAATAAACTGTTTCATACATAAAAGCAATAAGATATAATTTTATGTTTATTGTATCTCCTTAATAGTCGCGAAATATGGTCAATGTATTAAAAACAGAACATTAAATAGTAAATGTGTACGTGATATCGACAGTTTCTGTCGAAAATAAAAATGTTTGTTACAGTGATGTTCGTTGAAGTCATTTTACAATACAAAATATGAAATATGCCGTGCAATTATCATTTATAAACGTCCTTGTTTCAATATTTCACAATTAGAACATTGATCGAGGAAATAAATAAATAGAAACAAAAAAAAAATGATTGAGAATTGTATTATATTATATATAAATTATTTACTGCAGTTATGATAACATAATAATTGATTAGGTAATATTACGATACCCAGGAAATATTGGGCATTCAAAACTTCAGTTTTGGGACAAAATTATTATTAATGAAACGAATCGACACCGAAAGATTCTTTCGAACGATATATCAAACCTGTACATGGTTCACAAGCCCTTTTCATCCCGATAACAAATTTTGAAACCTTGAAAATTTTTACCGATTATAAATAAATAAAAAAAAATTTATACAATATGTACGGAGGTCCCCTCTCTCTCTCTATGGAATATTAATCATTTTCGAAACTTTACTTAAATAAATTGTTCATATATATAATATATGTATAAAAAAATGGCAATACGAACTTAAAAACTAAAACTACCGACCGATTAAAATGTGTTTATTTGCAGCAAAGAAATAGAAATAAAAAATCCATGAAAAAATATACAGTGCAAAGAAAACAAACCTTTATACATATTTTCAAAACATGATCTTCAAACCTAAATAATAATGAAGCTTTAGAAAGCCATCCGATTTCCAAGGGTTAACAGAACACCACATCGGATGTTGTAATGTTAACAACTTGCATTTACATAATTTGCAAATTAAAAGACAAAAATCATTTTTACATTTGGTCATTTTAATTCCAAGCAATTAATCGACATGTGTAAAACCACAAATGCGAAAGCAATCGTAAATGTCAACTTGGAAATACGAGACTAAGAAAAATGCGATTGTAAAATTGAAATATTGTTTTCTCTTACAATTCGCTTATATAGCTGTTACGCAACGCTAACACAAAATTACATTATGGTTAATATAGATTACTGCGGTTGCTTTCACGATAAAAATTCGCGTTTTAAAATGTGTATTCAAGTATCGGAAAACTATTGCCAAGACTACGATTTTTTTCTTTTTTTGTTGTCTACGCGTCGAAATTATTTCAGTTGCAACCATTTTCTTAACTCGTGACGTCAACATGACTTTCAACGTATTGCCTACGCGTATATGCATTTTTAAACGCAAACAAAAAACTTGGAATTTTTCCCAAGCATTATGTAAATTATTGCGCGGATCAGACTGACTTATTTATTTTGGAGAGCTCACTTTTGACGACATCTATATCTTGATTTAAATAAGATCTTGTAAAAATTTCATCATAGTAGATAAATAAGTAAATCATTAAAAAATAAATAAAAACCTTTTATCTTCCATTAGATAAAAAAACGCAATAGAATAGCTCTACGTGTATAGATATCTACTTTAATTTAAGCTTTATATAAAGCTATTGAAATTGTACGCCAACACAGAACACACAGAACACACAGAACACACAGAACAAAAATATTTAGTTATAGATTACGTGTAAAAATTTCCTTTTTAAATTTAAATATAAAGTCTGCTGTTTGGGGTTTACTTACGTCTATCTAATCAAATTTCCAACTAATGTGGTGGTTAAAAAATTTAATTATTTTCGAGAAAATCGCGACACACCCAAGACCACCTCTCGGCACACAACGGTTGCGGAGCACTGCATAAAGGAAGCAAATTGTTTCAATATACATACTAATTAGAGTAATAATTTCTTAACGGTATAATATGTATACTATTTCTATTTTTATTATAGGAAAGAATTATAATCGGACAAGCTTTTGGGTGCATATCTTTATAAACAATTGATTTGTCTTCTAAATAATAAAATAGAATTAAATTTAAATTTTTAGTTGTATCGATAGTCTTTAAAAGTAATTCATTGTCTTTCTATCCTTACTTAATATTGATATTTAATTATGAAAATAAAAAACTGCATATAATTTATCTATGAACATACAAATATGGGTCAAACTATAAATCATGCACGTACCTTTATTATTAAACCGCGAATTTTTTATGAATTTATGAAAGATTTGAAAGGACAGAAATACGTACATAATAAGCAAAAATATATAAATAAACTAAAAATATAATACTCATTATAATATTGTTGTTGAGCGAATGAAACAATTGCCCATCGAATTTCCATTTTTCTTAAGTTATATTTATAAAAATATAAAGTTACATAGAATTCCTCAATTCACTTATTATAATAATTAAAACAATAAGACAATTAAAATATCTAATATTAAATGATTTTTAATTTTAGTTGCAGAAAAACAATTTTTTTTCTTCGACCTCTAGTATTTGAAAAAAAAAAAAAAAAAAGAAATATCTTTAGTGCGATTTGTTAAAATTTATGATTAATGAACCGAAATATTTCTGCGACAGATATAATACCATATATCAACTCGTCAGTTGCATAAATGAATTGTTAACGCGCGATGACGTCCTGTGATTTATGTCAGTGACTCACGCTGTTAGCGGTTCCTGATCGTCACAGATAAACGCATCTCATTCGCTTCGATCGAACAATGGAGATACGATTCTTCGTTGTGGAACATTTATAATACTTTGATCAGATTTTACTATAACTGAACTTTGAACAAATCGTGGGTTTAACCCTGCCGGTCTTCTCAGGTCTAGATCACCCGAAACAAAGTTAGCCGAATATTCTCGTATCATATTTAGTATATTTTACTTTCGCATTTGCTCCGCATATTTCATGTTATAAATACAATAATTATTATTAAGTTTATTTTCCGCCTGACGATCATAAAAAGAACTCGGTATACATGCTTGTCCCTACTTTCACTCATCCTCTTATCTTGCGTCTCAATAAATACTATAATTATCGTAGAGTATTATTATATTTAATAAATATTGCGCTTTTGTTTCTTCCTTATTATTTTAATACTAAAATATTCGATTAAATAATATTCGATTTTGGATGGATACGTTCCTTTTCCTTAGTGATACGTATGATACGTATGAGTGTTTACTTGCATGGTAATAACGATAATTTCAGTTTGCTTATATACTGCTAATTTTATGTGACGTAGGTACTGAGATTTGTTTAAAGTTCTTATCTTTCTCTCTGCGGTTTATTAATAACTAATAGTTTAGATCCACAGCAAAATTCTGTAAGTACTATTGTCCTTAAGACTTTGATACTCGATGGTTTTTCATATTTTTGTTCAAATATTGTACACACGAAACATACGCAAAATTTTAAAAATTATATTTGATCAAAATGATATCAAATGGAGTTGTAGGTAGAATAAAGTTCCTGGGACTCTAATGTTCAAATACATCGATGTTCAAAAGCCTGTGGCTACGTAACTTTTTCAAGGACAATGTATACATTATGTACATATAATATACAATAGTATAGTATATTGCATATAATTCGAGATAATTTTGTTTTACAACGGTATAAGGGCTTGAAATATGCACCTTGAGCATGAGAAATTGACAAAATTTTTAGATTTCGAACTTGAAATCTGTGAAATGTAAAACTTACGAGTTTATAATATAATGGTTTCTAAAAGTGAAACCATTCTTAAGGAAGATAAAATGAAAAGTTTGTGTAATTAAATTTAAAAAAAAATGAAATAAAAACATATTTTATATGCAATGAAATATTTCTATACTATATAACTTAGTCGTTCATTTTTATTATATTACATTAGTATTGTAATATTTGAAACTTAGATTATATGTAACAGTACACTTAAATATTATTGAAAAATATTCGTGTAATAAAGAAATTTTAAAGATACTTATTTTCAAAATGTTATATAGATTAACAAAGTAATTAACAATAAATAAAACATTAACTGGTTCTGTCATATCCAACTTTAAATATTTCTCAAATAAATTCTGGACAGAAAATCCACATATGTAATTCCACATTTCTACTTCACACACAGATATAAAAAACATTGCTTATCAATTTTTTATTATAAATGGTATAATTTTTAAATTGCACGATACAATTTTGTTAATTTAAATTCCATTCAATAATTATTCGAACACCAGATCAAACAGTCACCATTGCAAAACATAATTTACGCGTACATTTCATTTTTTTTAAAATACAATTTATTTTCTTATATATTCTGCTTTATATAAAGAGTATTATAAATTATTGGAAAATGAACGCTTCAATATTCTTCGAAAACAGATTTTTATTTCATTTTTTTATTTGCAAACCTGTAATTATACACAAAATTCATTCAACACCTAAGGTGGCCAGATACTTTTACGGCCAACTGTATGTCTGATACCAGTCTACATACCACAGGTTTATCTGAAAATTCGATTCAAATTCAGTTCTAACCTTTAATTATTAACTCTCTTAGAATTCTGGCAAAAAAAATATACATATATATAATTTATACACTATATGCAAGTTCTGTGAAACATAAGCAGTCAAGGATTAATCAGGATTTAAACGAAATTCTTTACATTAACTACATTCCTGGTTTTCATTCTATAATACATATTGAGAATATGCAAGGAATATCGACCAAGTCTATTTTTGGCTGAAATTCATATTTCTTTAGATTTACGAAATATAGAACAGTACATATAATATATTGCAGTTTTATTCATAAATCCTGTATTTTTTAAAATAACATATCTATACGTTTCAAAAGTTAATCAGTTATTTTTGCGGATTTGTAAAGCAATGTTTCTTAATCTTTTTTGCCACTGCCGAACATATTTGTTTATAATGGTATCGCGATTCATATATTTATAATATAAAATGTTCAAGAACTTAATGAATTAAAATCACTGCATATAATAAAGATAAATAAAAAATATGTATGTTTGATATTTAATTTCATATTATTTATACTTAACTATATTATTTCTTAAAATTGATATCATTTCGCAGTTCATTAAAAATTTAACACAGCCCAATATTGCGCTGTAGCTCATAGGGTAAGAAATGCTGTTGTAAAGGACATAATTTAACTAATACTAATAATTGATTTGCATAAAATTTTATGTGCAACTAAAAAATCCAGAAATATTATACATCTATTTGTTTTAACTTTATTATTTATTAATAGCTATTTATATTTAGGGTAAATGTTCAAAGAAAAGGACATTTAAATTTATTTAAATATAAAAAATATTTGTAAATAATTAGATGTTGTTGCCAAGATATTATGTAATAAATTATCACAAAAATTATCACGAAGAACTATGGTTAATTTTTATTTTGTGAAAAACTATACAAGTATCAATATTTGATGATACTTTAATCTTTACATACTTCTTCACTTTATAAAATTAATAGCATCTTTTTAATTTTTTTTCTTTTTTCTATATATAAGACTCGTTGTTCGTGCAGAAATTAGAGTAAACAATGTTTTATTTTAAAATGGAACAGAAAAAAGTGGAATACAAAATTCTAGTAAACAAGAACTGGAGTTTATAATCCGGTACTTAACACAGAAATTCCAAGATATCGCTGAACAATGGTACATTTAATCTGTAAATAATCTTCCTATTGAATCGAAGACTTTAACCTTTTCAGAAATGACTTTTTAAAGTTAAAAAAGAATGATCTAATTTTTTGTTTATTTACTAGACATTAGATTTTTATGAATTTATGGAAAATTTACATACACAGAATTGCACGTAGTATATAAAAATATAAAAAATATCCAATTTACAGTACATTTTATAATATCTGATAGATTAAACAGTTTTCTAGTAAAGTTTTACTTCTCTTTACTATATTAACAATTTTTGCAAACAAAGCGAAAAACACATAAACATATGTGAAATAAATAACGTTTGCATTAATAAAAGTTATAGCGATTAATAATTAATAAAGTTTGTCATTGTAAAATAATATTTTTAATGTTATTTCTTAATTGTAATTGATTAAAATTGACGTAACATTTGCAATTAAACTAGCGCTGATTACTTTACATTGTTCCATTTCTAAATACGTGAACGGAACTTGCATACTGCCAAATTATGTGAAATGACATTAATTATATTGATTTTAATTAATTACAATTACAGAGTTAATAATAAATATCAAGTTGGACCAATTAAACAAATGAATTAATACATATTAGATATTTTTATTTTTACTTTAATTAAATTATATTTATTTATATATTTATAAATGTAAATCAATTTTTATTAATAAAATGTTCACTCTTAAAATTAAAAACATTTATAATTTTATTATTACACATGTCATGTGTCATTTATCGTTATTTGCACTATTATAATATCTGCATTATAACGAAAAACTAATTCTTCGAAATTGGTCTACAACCATGAATCGGTGCCACGTATATGAATGAATTAATTATAAGCAGAAGAAATTTAAATTTGCATATTCAAATTAGCTCCAGCAACAGGATCAAATTTCCTTTTCTGCAGTGTTTCACCATGGTCTGTGAAATATCACAATTTACAATAAAAAAAAATAGAAATAAAATCATATTCTGTTCTTTTGTATTAAATACGATTTTTTTAAATATAAGAAATTTAAATTAACAAAAAAATTTTATTTTCAACCACTGGCTATGATTTTAAAAATATTACCTACTTTTAATATTATAGAGTAAAAATGAAATCAGGTTATCGTATCAAATACAATTGTACAATATTAATATACATTAAGATTTAATCGAACAATTTTATTTTATTTATTTTACTACGATATATAAAATTTAATTAAAAAGTTTTAAGAGCAAATATCTTGTTAATCGTAATCTTCGGATATCAAATTTTCACATTTATATTTTTGAAGTATTAAATTTATTTAATATGTACGTATAAGAATTAATTTAATTATTTTTTTATATGAATTTTAAAGTGTAATAAACTAATTGTTATAATTTATCGTAGCGAGTATTACCGATACTCGTCAAATACAATATCGCGTGATAGTTGAGTAACAAATGAAATGATTAATTTCACGAGACCAACATGCCAATCGTGCATGAAATATCTAATACTTTTGTCCATGTGCCAATGCGTATAACATATGCAGAATAAAAATAGTCTCAAGACCTATGAATGATATAGCTGACTGAGTAATGGAAATTCAGGTCGTACGAAACTCGTTTCATCGAACTGAATGGAATATTTAATTATTTGAGTAATAGCTTCGATATCTTGATTATTTGATAAATAATAAATAATATTATAATTAATACTTTTAATTTATAATAACGTATAAAAAGTATAATGTAAGAACATAATAATATACAGGATGTAGTCAGAAATATATAAATTTTAATTATTTTGTTATGGAAAAAGCCTGTAAAAATATAAGGGGAAAGAAAAATTTTTAACAGATGAATAATGTGAAACGAAAAATATACAACCAGATGTGAGATGGTTTCTTGTGCAAAAATAAATTTAAAAAACACAGAATAAAGTTGTATATGTTTAAGAAGGAAAAAAAACGATCATTCGTCAGTTTTTGAACAATTATTTTACCCATCGTACAACTTTTCTTTTCTAAAACGTTTACAAAAAAAAATCAGCCTGTACGATTTATTGAAATAAAGGGTTGAAAACATATTTTATGAAATATCTCGAAATGTATTAACATTAGTGGAAAAGTTTAAATTGCAAAGTTGTTTATTCTAGAATAAGGAATCGATATGCTTTAGCCGTTAAAAAAACAAATAAGGATAATACATTTTTCTAAATCATTTTGGTAAAATTATGAACTACTTTTACGTAAACTTGTGTGCGTATACTATGGACTATGACACAAAATACGAATAGATTGGATTTTTTACTTTTTATATTATAACAGAAATTTTTATGTTTGTAATTTGTTCATATACCTACTGTGCGCCATGAGGTCCTTAGATGCCCCATTTTTGCAGGACGTATTATATTTTTGTAAATATTTCAGACGATTACATACATTACTTTATGTCAGCTTATTTGTTTGTCATTTCAAGTTAAAACAAAATCCGCAGATATGAAAATTCTATCATATAAGTCTCTGATAGCGAAAGAGTCGAGCATATAGCTCAATTCGCGGTTATCAAATTTCGGAAAAGAAAACAATTATCCTTTATTTTTTCAATATGTTGATTAATTTTAGTCACATGTATTCTACGTTTTAAAAATTTTGGAGCTCAGAAAAGAGTTAATGTTATTGTTAATCCTGGGATCTTCGGCTGCAACATAATCCAAATACCCAGAGACAATAATGTGCAGAACACATGAGATATGAATTATTTGATCTATAAATGAAAATCCAGGAGTATTTGTCATAAATTGGGTATACTTCGCGAATTCCATTATTGTTCAAATTATATAGAATAATTTGTTTTTTGGTATTTGGTACTACCATTTGTTAGTAAAGTCGAAAGTTGGTCGAAACTTGGTCGAAAATTGATTGAAATTGCTTCCAAGGTTTCGAAGAAAATGGTTCGTGAAGTCTGGAACTTTTCCATAAAGGTAATGGTTAGGTTGTAAATCTCCATAATTATTCATCATTGTGGTATTAAATTCATTGAACGATTAATGGTGTTAAACCGGAGGATAGTGCTTACAAAGAATCGGTGTATCGGTATACGGATACACTTAAGAATAATACGAACTAAAAATCTACTCTTTCTTACGCACTACGCTCTCTGCATTCTTTACTCCCAGATTTTCTCTCGCATACATTCTTGCCAAGTGTCGTCATTATAAAATAAATAAGTGAGGCTTTATTAAATCGAACTGCAAAAAAAAAATATTTTATCTTTTTCTGGAATTTCCCAAATCCCATTTTGAATTCGAATTCTCGAGACGAGTAGAAGTCATAGTTGCTAACAGGATTAAACCAACGAAATAAAGAGCATAATATCGTGTGCATTGAACATCCAGCAGTGTATACCTTATATGCAACGCAGACACCACGATCATATGCCATTGATCAGGGCGGCGTATAGTGACTATGTGAACTGCATGTAGCAATTCTGCCAGGATCAATACGGTCTTGGCAAAAACGTCCATCCTTAAACGTTAGCTAGTAGTCGATAACTGGTACCATTCTTGCTTAACTAGCAGAACACACCTCATTTTAGCCTCGAGAGCAAATGCCAAAGAGGTAAAGTGTATTATTTATAGAATTTTCTTGAGGAAATTACGTCTATAAAAGAAGAGAGTTAAAAAAGAGCATGTGAATAGAGTTGTATAAAAATATTAAATCGTTAACTATTTTCATTATTTTGTTATAAGAGAAGCCTGTAAACATGTAAGATGAAACAAAAATTTTAACCGGATAATGTTTTTGATTTCTTCGAATATTAACTTTTCTGTATGAAATATAATTCTTTTTCTTGTTACAATGGAGAAAAGTAGAAAGATAAAAATTTAAGATTATTTTTTTACTGTGTAATTTTCACATTTAAGAAATATCAATTTTTATTTAAAATGCTAAGATAATGGAAATCTCGAATGCCGTGTTCTCAAAATAATAATAATAATAAATAAATAAATAAATAAATAAATAAAAAACGAAAACAAAATTGTACGTTCATATGATGATATTCTTTTCAATATTTATTCGTATTCGCTAAGACAACAGACATACTTTAAATCTTGAGGTCTTAAAATATTTGGCCTGTGGAGCACTTCCCAAAATTAGATTTAATTCAACGACCTCCTTCTACAGTGATCCAAAATAAGCATAAAGTACAAAGAAAAGTTAAATATGAGCTAATTATGTATGTCTTATCTTTATTAAATATGACAGCATGAAAAGCAAAGTATTTTTTTTAATTCAACAAATAAGAAACAATAGAAATATATTTTTAACAATATATAATAGAGTATGATCAAATTATAAAGTGAAAAGTGATTGTAAAAAAAAAAAAAAAAAATATTTTTAAAAAAAAAAAAAAAGAAAAATATTTTTAAAAATATAAAATAGAGTATGATCAAATTATAAAGTGAAAAGTGATTGTAAAAAAAAAAAAAAAAAATATTTTTAAAAAAAAAAAAAAAGAAAAATATTTTTAAAAATATAAAATAGAGTATGATCAAATTATAAAGTGAAAAGTGATTGTAAAAAAAAAAAAAAAAAATATTTTTAAAAAAAAAAAAAAAGAAAAATATTTTTAAAAATATAAAATAGAGTATGATCAAATTATAAAGTGAAAAGTGATTGTAAAAAAAAAAAAAAAAAATATTTTTAAAAAAAAAAAAAAAGAAAAATATTTTTAAAAATATAAAATAGAGTATGATCAAATTATAAAGTGAAAAGTGATTGTAAAAAAAAAAAAAAAAAATATTTTTAAAAAAAAAAAAAAAGAAAAATATTTTTAAAAATATAAAATAGAGTATGATCAAATTATAAAGTGAAAAGTGATTGTAAAAAAAAAAAAAAAAAATATTTTTAAAAAAAAAAAAAAAGAAAAATATTTTTAAAAATATAAAATAGAGTATGATCAAATTATAAAGTGAAAAGTGATTGTAAAAAAAAAAAAAAAACCAATATAAAATCATAAAAATACAATACTTCTCACAAAGCAATTTGTAAGGGTCTACATGCACAGAAAATGTGATAAATATCACATCACTAGTTTTTCCCTATCTTGAGAAACTAGATTTTATTGGTAGTGTTTTGATCGTTTCGCCATATACAATCTAACCTTATTCATCCTTCGCACAAAATTGGTCTCAAAAGTATTCAACACTTTAGAAAGAATAAAAAATTTTGCATATAGTTATACTTTTGTAAATATCAAACAAAATCAAAATTTATTTTTGACAAACACTTAAGCGTTTATTTTATAATAATGTACAACACTTTTTAAATAAATCAGAATATGTATATACAGTAAAGACTCGCTAAATGTTCGAAAGGATCTATACGTTAAGTGTTCGCAAGTTATCCCCACCACTGGGAGGGGGGGGGGGTGTCCCCCCCTGAAGCAAGCACAGGAAAAATATGACACCGCGCGCCTTTCCTTTGAAGATCTCTATCGTATTCGTATCGGTGAAATAACACTAATGCAGGGATGAAACTTTTTCTTTTTTCATTTCTTTTTTATGACAATTTCATTAACATATTGATGAGTTTTTTTTTATTAAAATGAAACCAAACACGAAATTAATTATTATACTTTTAAGTAACCTGAATAATCTTGAAATAATTTACTTTCTGTGAATGCTCGCTTCACGTGTTAAATTAACGTTAATTATAGTTAACGTTATATGTTAGGTATTGAATATAAGGGACAGCTAGCAACAATGATTAATACATTTCTGTAACAATGGAACTTAATAATTTTTTTATTTGCAATTAATTACACGTGATTTCGACTTTTCTTCTTAGTTGACTTTCTTTGTGGGCAGTCGACTTACAAATCTTCTGATAGGTAGAGGCATTTTTTAAAAATTCAAGATTACTCCGCGTGGAGTACCGTTATTAATAAAATATGCAGATACTTTCCTAAAATTTAATTCATTATTAGATTTTTATAATGTCTTTAAATTTTTGTATCATATTTTACAGTTTTCGTTTAATTATTTGTAATCTCACGTTTTGTATCATCCTGCAACTTTATACTTTTTGTACTTTTTTGCTATCTGCATAATTTTGTAAGTATTTATAAGAATGAATAACTTTAATCAGCAAAATTTAATGTATTAATAACATTTTTGTTCAAATAATATAATGTGTAAATAAAAAAATGTCTATTGCATTGGTGTTACTTCAAGAATATGTAGGCATTTAATTTTTAAATCTTATGTCAGCTACGAATCTATCATCTCCTTTTACCCACTGTTTCTTTCTATGTTGACGTCAGCGAAATAGAAACAGTCGAAGAACCGAATCTTCGACTTGTGGACAGTTATAGGAACCAGAGCTCGCATTTCGAACACATAACGTATAGAAGACTGTCCCGGTGTAAGAGAATAACCGGTGTGATTCACTCATCTACTGGATAACTGTTCGTTTTCGATACGACTGAACCTTCGAGGTACAGATCCTCGAAACTCTTTGTAGTTTGCCGTCGTTGACGAGCATAGAAAGAAACAGCGAGGAAAGAGGAACATTTGCAAGCTAAATCATAACCATCATAACCAATTGTCATAATAATATTGGGTTTGGTCTCATTTTAATCAGGAAGATTTCACCAATAAGTTAGTGAAATTTTTATTAAAAAAAAAAAATAAAATAAAATAAAAAGTTTGTTCGATGCATTAGTATTGCCTCACCGATATGTAGGCATTTTATCTTTACGACTACCTCGACTTTTAGTCCCTCTTTCCTCTTCATCGAACTGTCTTTCTCTATATTCGTCAACGTCGACGAGATACAAATGGTTTGCAGAAGCCAGTCTATAAATGTTTCTCGCCGGTCCCAAATTCTGAAGATTTATCGAGTCTTTACAGTAATAAGAAAAATAAAATTATGATTTAACCTGTTAACTGAGAAAGTCGAGATACTTTGGATGTAATAATTAATTTCCTCTGGAATTGTTTCCATTTTAATTCACTTTTTTCATTTTCAACACTGTATACATATATCAAGGTGTTTCTAACAAAGAAACTACACAGTTAACAGGTTAACCCTTTCGCTGCGAAAGACGTATATACATGTATGCACTCAGAAATAAGTATGATTACTTTAATCATTTGCTAAAATCACACATGTGTCATACCACAATTTATTATACATGTGTATAATGCATTTGAATTTTAGCGCATTGTTTACCATCTGGGGGGGGGGGTCTCATTTTTTATCACATTATTCGTAATAAATAGTGCATTATTTTTTTTATTTCATTCTATAGAATTTTATTTTATAGTACTTTTAGAGAAAAACGGTGAACTTTATTTTTAAAGTTTTTCTTAATCATTTCTTTAAAAATCATTTTAAATACCTTTTTGGAAATGCATAAACAAGTGCAACTGGTGCGGTTAGTGATGTGTTAAAATAGAACTAAATGCAAAAAATGTACCGAATAAATCTCTGTTAATAAAAATCTATAGGTTTTAAGTAAACTGGACTAGTGTTATTAGAAAAAAAATCCATTTTAATGCACCCCTTAAAATGATTCGATTGGTGCCTATACAACAGGTGTATACAGGTGTATCTAGTGTTAACAAAAACTGTATTTATTGGTCTGTACACCAAAAACGCTTTAAGTCCTTAGAGCACCGCAGTGAAAGGGTTAAAGAAGTACCATTAATACTTAAGACGGCCGGACCGACAACTATTTAAATTCCACAAGGGGAAAAGAACGATTAAAACACATAATTGATACCAGTTAGACGAATAACAATAAACGTAATTAATTGTGGCCTGAAAATGAAACAATTGATGGTAGTGATGCAAATGGAAAGGGTTGAAACGTAATTGAGATCACGTTTCCTCATCGATCTGATCTCACTAGGTTTCACGAGATAATTTATTATTGAAATCGTAGGAATCAAGTATCAAGGGGAGAATTTCTCAACCGATAACCAGAGAATACTTCTTTCTGTTTCAAACTCTGCAATTCTATTCCAACAGTCTTAATATAACTATTAAAATTATTTTTTGTATAAAAATTAATTCCTGGAAAATGTTAATTATAAACTATATATAAACCTATAAAATGATCTTCCTTTTTATGTTTAATTAACCTTGTTGTACTCCTCGGGTTTATATGGTCTAAAATAAAGTTTACTTTTAATACAATTACATAAATACTATGGTTTAAAATTAAAAAAAAAAAAGAATAATAATTTTAAAAGAATACGAATGTGCAGTGTAAGCGAAGAGGAGAGTAGGATTAGTAATACCGATCTCATTGTTTGAAGTTAATATTTATAATTATTATTTATAATTTTAAGAAATATTTTAATCAGAAAATTTTCTACTTTTTATTGTAAATTTTTGCAATTTCAATTTAAATATTTTTATTTAATTGCATCGTCCATTTAAACAAAATTGATTTTTAAACTCGTTCGAATATTTACTTAAACAGGAAACAGAGAATTATTAAATCCACTAATCTAAATGTTGTAACATACTACAATAGATACAGAATAATATAAATAAAACATTCATTTAAATAAAGCTATGTTAAATATACATATATCATTTTAAAATTTTTTAAAGAAAAGTGTTAACAGAAAAACCTGGTTTTTAAATTAAAATAAAAGAGTAAATGAAGAAAAATAATAACTTCTAAAGGCAAAATAATAGTAAGTTAACCCTCTATAACTCCAAGTGACTTAGAAGTTAGATATCCGTGACAAATGTTATTTTTTTTTATTTTATTTTATTTTATTTTATTTTATTTTATTTTATTTTATTTACTTGTTACTATAATATTAATATTTATAATTATGCTACTGTACTCATACTAGACATTCTATTTATAATAATTATTTGTGAAAAAATTTAAATATCAAAGCTAGGAATTGTGGTCAATTAGAATTCTATTCTAATTAGTAAACAAAACTCCGGTTATAGAGGGTTAAAAGTGAAGTAAAAAATTATATTATCTTTATCGATCACTTGGGAAACAGCAAGAACTGGCCACAGCTATAATAAATGAACAATTTAAAAAAGAAAAATTATATTATCTTTAAACTGTTATATTTCTTATAAAAATTAAAATTATAACTCCTAGAAAATGGAATTAAATTAATCTTCACCGTTTTCCTTGTCGACAGTTTAAACACGTGTATTTGTATGTGTCACCATTAGTATTTTAATTCGTAGTATTTACAAAAACGATTCGCAGACTACGTCGACCGCTGTTTTGTTTATCTAATAGAGATAAGAAAGCTTTATGAAGATTATTAGAGTTTGCCAACGTTATATATACTCACTGATAAGTATACAATAACTAGCTACTGAAAGTACCGGTAAAAGGAATACTTCCCAAGTGGCACACTCCATAAATTCGATGATTATGAAGAATTATGCAGCTCGTATTTGACTTCAACACGATCATTATATTGTTACTTATATTACATTTCTGTTGTTTAATTTGTTTATTCTTTGTTCATCGACAAAATAAAACTACTTCTATTAGTAGACTGCGGATTTTTGTGCATTTATGAAAAATTTTAAGACACAAAAATGCAGAGAATGCACATGATAAGCAATAATGTAAAAATAAACTAAAAATATAGTATTCGTGAATATACATTTAGTGAATAAAACAATTCTATGAAACTTCTATTTTTTTAATTACATTCATAAAAACATAAATTTGCACCAAAATCCACAGTCTAGTTATTATAATATTAATCATTTAATTAAATAAAAAATACATAGCATAAATCGTGATATTTTTTTTATTTCTAAAATTTAATTTATTGTTTAAACACCAAACTCTTTCACTATTTGAAAAGTACAACATAGATTCTAAAATAGACAAAGTATTTCTAAAAATACAAGACGACGTTATTATAAGAGGACGTGCCATGCGAGTATGATTTAATCGGCAAATCTAAATTTAACGATCTTATGACAATGCTTAATCAATAATATGTATGTATAAAGTGATTCGCTATAAACTTATACAAAGAAATCTGCATTAGACTCGAATGTATTAATCGAAAGAGAATAATCTCAGAAACGTAATGTGATATCGTAAAATACTTCAATTTTGTTAAATTATCGAAATAACTATCTTTATTTTGTCTTTTTGTAAAAAGATGAAAAGAAATACAATAATAATTGAATCATATTATAAATTTTGTGTTGTAAATGAAGGGTACCTCCCCCTCGTAAAACTATTATAAAAGTTGGTCATTTTCAGGACTTTATTTAAAATAAAATAAACAATATAGACTTAAAAAACTTTTTCCACTGTATTCGGGCTTCTTCGAAATTTTAAAACAAATTTTTTTGGCAAATTTTATTTTACGAATACAGCACAAAAAATTGTTTAGCTCTATGTTGTTTACTTTCTTTTAAATAAAATCCTGAAAATGACCAATTTTTATAATAGTTTTATGAGAAGGTACCCTTAAATCGAATAATTTCTCTATTAAGTTACACTTTTTTTTCAATTTTTTGAATAAAAGATTCATATATTGTATTCATAATTGTATTCATAAAAATAAGTGCATTTTATTTATACATATAAATTGGAAAAAAAAAAACCTATTGGAAGTATTTATAAGTCTGCATAGTTCGACTGTTTTTACATTGTTATAAAACTTTTTCTTTCCCTAGAGTATTCATAGAGCGCGAAACTCTATAAAATTTTCAATCAAATATCTAGTATGTTGTGAAAGGTGGTGATAGTGTGATAGAAACTAGATCGATATAATATGATAGACGAGCACAGAAGCCATGAAAACAAACACGAAGGAAATCAATGCAGAAACGACTAAAACAGTACAAGACATTAGGTCTTTGTTAGTATGTTATAATACTGGTATTAACTGCATATTAAATATTAGCATTTTAAAAATTCCTAATTTGCTAATAAACAAACAATTCGATAAAATTCATTTCTCAAAAGAAATAATTCCGTAAGAGTTGTTACATTTGTAAATTTTTTTTATGATTTTTTATAGTATTTATTAACACTAATTTCCAATTGGATTAACATGTTCCGTGCTGAAAAAAATTCTTTTTATTCTTTTTATTCTTTTTATTCTTTTTATTCTTTTTATTCTTAAAATTTTGTAATTTAAGAATAAATTTCGGAACATAATGTTTTAAATATTCTATTTTATCGTTTATTTTGTTTTTTTAAATGTACTCATTGTTGTAACAAAAAATATTGCACAGCTTTGGTCATGTTACCAATTATTTTAAACCATTTATCGAAATAATTTTATAATCTCCTATTTATAACATTTTAAAACTCAACAAGATATTTAAGAACTTTTGCTATTAAAAAATAAATATGCCCATAATTATGAAAATGGTCCGAGTCAAAAATATATGCTAAACGATGAAACACCTGGAAGTGATCGTCGTAGGAAGATGCGTGGATCTTTGCGAAAAACAGATAAAATTAAGGTAGAAAAAAAAACCATTTTCGGTAAAACAAATATCAGAGACAGTTTTTGTTTCAACGAAACCACTGAAAGAGTCAATGACAAGAAGAGTAAAAAATACCGCGGGCGAATCTGTTGCTTGGCTGAAAATTCAATGGATGGGATTCTTGAAAAATGCACCTTATAAGATATTCATTGAGTGAAAACAGCCCCCAAAGTTGGGTTAAAAGTCGCATTTTTGCGAATATCTCGAAAATTATTTGGCGTAGAGAAAAAATTCAAAATACAAATTCCGTGGTTTTGAAAGACCAATTATATGGTAAAAACAAAATTTCAACAAAAAAATTCGTTTTTTACACATTTTTTTACGAATTAATATTAATTTGCAAATTTATTTTATAAAACATTGAAGTATTCTCATAAAAATTTGTACACACAAAAACTCTAGGTATGAACAAAAAATACGGATAAATTGGAATTTTTAGTTTCACCCTTAAAAAAAAAAGAATATTTATAAGTTTGAAGTTATACCCACGATTGGTAACGGACGGCTGTTTCTGCGTACACGATCGATTTTTATGCATAATATTTGGTTGATCGACTCGTGTTACACATGGTAAATGGTTTTTTGAGTCGGGAAAATTGAAACAGTTGGTAAAAATACCCGATATGATAATCCTCGTACGGAAGACCTAAGGGCGGGGGCTGTGCTTACGCGAAGCGTTGTCGCTTCTCATATTAATCAAATTCTCTGTCGAAAGAAAAAATTAAGACATCGATAAATGTATCCAGAAAAACCTGAACAATAAGAACCAATACTATTCAACCAATACGTACAACATTTCTAAACAATAGTAACCTTTTTCAAAAATTGTTAATACCAACATATAGTCTGAGTTGCTAATAACTCAGTAGTAGTACTCAACTTTAGTAGTTGATAGGATTTAAAATGAATCAATTAAGAAAAGTTATTAACTTTCAAATTATATTACACGAATAAGAAAAAGATATATCTCGAAACTGCATCACATTACACGATAAAAATTGCCTACATCTGTGTACACACCAAATGTACACCTACACTGAATTTATTCCTGTTTTAATGTGAACTCAATGTCCGAATCGGTATCTATATTTATATAATTTTCGAGTACACCTGAAAAATCTACTTCGGAAAAATACCTGATAGAAGCGTCGAACTGATTAGGACATCCATTGCATAGAACTCGTGATTCATTGCTTGAAATCGATTTAAAATCAAATCCTTCGTTTCGTTTATACGATAACATTGCCGTTAAAATTAACACGTTTTATGGCAAGTAGGCTTATGGTTGTCCACAATAGTCGATACAAGTAGAATTGGCAAATCAAAATTCTATTCGATTTAATATTAGGCCCGATACAGACAAACGATATCTTTCTTTGTTTTCCAAGTCAATAACAACAAAGACAAACGTATGATCGCAGCGAGATCGCGCGGAAAAAAATCGCTCGTCTGTATCGGGCCTTAATACTTAACTGACAAAATAGAATCTGAGAAGCTTCATAAAAATGTTTTGAACCAATAATTGCTATAAATCAACCATATCTAACACGCGACCCACAAACCGTATGCGGCCTAATTCAAGTTTCTTTGCATCCTTTTTTAATCGTATGTACAGCTATCTATATATTTTATGTTTTGTTATTCAAAAAATAAAAGAAAAAAAGCAGTACTGTGATTAATTTTTTTCCTGTTTTTACATGTGCAGTCGTATACATATACAATAGACCAGTAATGTTTTTTTTCTGCTTAACAAACAATTTTGATCGGGCATATCAGCTACAAATGAATTGCCTGGTATTGGTACAGTAGTGAAGTAATAAATATTAATAGAAAGTGGGAGCAAGTAAATATAATAAAATTTAATTCGTATAAACGTAATAATGTACACACTCGTGTGTAACCTCTAAATCACTTAACGCCACCGAAGGATAAAGAGATTGTATCATATTTGTACCATAAAAATAAAAATAAATCAATTCTTCGTTATATTCTTTAGAGAAAATTACAGAAAATCACATAAAAAAGAACTACTGTAAATTCATTAAATTTATACAAAGAATTACAACAAATCAGTCATTTTGACCGACTAATAAATCTTCTAGTATTACAAACAAAATTAAAAGAAATTAGGAGGTACAAGTGATGTTTTACTTTTAATAAATATTAGTATATGAAGAATGAAAAAAACAAAACAGGTATTAATAAAGTCTCATTGGGGCC
>SMSQ01021452.1:244300-256804 GCA_019453375.1 Ctenoplectra terminalis | reverse complement strand
TCAGATTTTATATTTGTACGGGTTTTAATATTAATAAAAGTCTTTTAATCACGATTATGTTAAATAAAACCATTTTAATTTTTAAATTAATGCACCTTTTATTTTAAATATTTTTTTTTTTTTTTTTTTTTTTTTTTTTTTTTCACGATAATTTTAGAGGTGTTTTTATTGAACCGAAAAAAGAAAAAAAATGCAAGATCAAATACATTTTATCAGCAGCCACCTTCATTTCATTCGCATCCATCTTCAATGGAGTTATATGGCAAACAAATTGGCAAACTATAGGCAGTTTTAAAAACTAAATTTCGAAGCTATAAACGTGCTAAATCATGGCACGATATCTTGATTTGAAATTATTATTATTATTATTATTAATTATTAATATTATGAAATTATTACACCTGATGTGTAATATAATTAAAATACAAAATGGGTTACGTATCACAAGTATAACGTTAATCCTCGATAATTAGGTAATGTGTATATAATTATGTTGTTCAAATATTTATTCTACAAATGTAACGGTTATATAATATGATTATAAGAATATTAATTACTGAGACCACAGTGCATCACAATTGAGCTGATAAATATGTATGCATGTGTAAATGGAACGACGACATGGAACTTCAAGTGAGCTAATGTGTCGAGCAATCAGAAACAACTAACGTAACTAACTAATTTATTATCATAACCCTGTTACAGTATACGAATCGTTTTCAACTTAACTGTGTTTCACTTTCTTTTTCTTTTTTTAACTTTCTAACTTTGAGACTAATATAAAGTTAATATTGATAAGTTTTTATCAATACGTGCAATTTTTACTTTAGTTTTATGTTAAAGAGTCAATTTTACAAAAATTAGAAAATTTTATTTAAAAAATGAAAACATGATTGGATCGAAAAAATTTCGGAAACTGTTTTGAAGAATTAATTTAATTTATAAATAAAATTTATATACGGAATTTTTGAATACAATATCTGCTTTTATGTACATTATATAAAAACTATCGTTTTCTGATAATAATTTTTATTTGACCAATATAGTAAATTAAGAAGTGTCACTTATTAATATTATATTTACCTTGTACCATAATACAATTCATTTTTCTTGCATACTATAAAGAAATTAAAAAGAGATTGATTTTAATAATTTTTTTTAACGAATCTCTATTATTTTTTATAGCACTGAAACTTTGAGCTCTACCTCACGATTACGTAATAATTTATAGACATGTCGATACACAACTGTTCTATACGCAACAATTTTAATATCCTCGGTTGCTCATTATGCATACTAAATTACAGTATTTATAAATAGTGTAACCGAAAAGCAATAATGCGGTTATAATTATGCATAGGACTAGAAAAATCTGGTTATTATTTCGCAATTATGCAACAACATATTATAATAAAGTTGAAATACATAACGTGAAAATATTGTATAACGAATCATTAATAAGACCGTTGAGAACCTTTCAATCTGACACAGATACACGTTATAAACCCGATCATTCGGATAACATGCTTATGTTCATCCAATACAAACACGAAAGACAATTATTTAATAAACACTGTATCACTATTACTTAACTACTTACTTAGAACTACTAAAGTAGTCACGTTGAACAATTCGTAATTTCTCATAAAAATTTTACACATTTATCACGGTGCCTGTTTGGTAATTTTTCGTAATTTTCTGTTAAAAATATAGACAAATTTTTGTTTCCCTTGCGGTATGTATTTTTTCATATACGTATGTATAGAAACTTCAGACCTCTATAGATTTTTATAATATGTATAATAGATATTAGTTCAAATTAATACATATTAATAGAAAAAGGATGATTCCAATTTTCTTGAGCCTTTTGAAAACAAATTTTGATCACATAATGTATAAAAATTTGAAAAATTTGAAAAATTTGAAAAATTTGAAAAATTTGGATAATTTGTGATGAAATGGCTAAGGTTTACGATAGTGGAAAAAGTCAATGAACCGAGTTATCCTCTAGTTCGAATAAATTGAATTTTACGGTAGTTCAGATAATAAAAACTGAACAAGAGTTCAATGAATCAAGTATTAAGTAAAAATTTCGTTTCAATAAGTAAATGCTAGAATAAATTAATTTGTACCGTAATTAATAATATTTATTAATTATCTATTATTATTAGAATCTTAGGTCTACATATACTTCCGATATCTTTATTTCAGAGATTTATTACTTTAACAGAAAGCAACATGTAACGAGTTGGTGCAGTGATGTTCAGAAGTATCATATCACAACACGCGTCAACTAGATTAACCCTTTGTACTCGAGAAGTGACTTTTACGAGTGAATAAAATTTTGTTCCAATAAATTGTTCCATTCCAATTTACTGTATGGGAAAAAAAGGAAACATTTATCGATCAATTTCATTCGTCCGATCGACTGATCTAACCAATCAGGTTATCTATGTATCAGGTTAAACTAATCAGGAAATTTCCTCTGAACAATGACTGCGCTGAGAATCATAATTCGCGATTCCTTTTGCACAAAGCTGACCCTGCTGTAAACGCAACAGCTTCAGATGAACCAGTCGGCCTTGAGACTACTTATCACGTATCGTTTCAGTCCAATCCAATGAACAACATTTGTCCCCTTTCTCTCTCTCTCTCTCTCTCTCTCTCTCTCTCTCTCTCTGTCTCTCTATCGCTCTCTTTTTCATTCAGTTACGCTCACGTGTACATACAGGGTGTGTCTGATAAAACTGATGATTGAAAAATTAACATAGCTGTCCACGTGTCTATACGAATCGAAGTAAAATTTATTTTCACGTAAATACAATGTTTTTTAACCACTTGCGCTGGAAAGACGTGCCACCACGCACGCCATGATGCTTTTGTCACAGAAACAAAAACGACGTTTATTTTTAACCTGATCCAATTTTTATTCTAGATTTTTTGTTGTTGTCCGGTGTTTATATGAGAATGATCATGAATGAATGATGGCATGATGGCAATATGATACATCAGATACAACAATAAATAAATTAAATATTCATATTTGTATAATTTTATAATCAATCGACGGACTATATTCTCTTTAAGAAACTATTGAAAGTTCTAGGTTGAAAATAAATTAGTTTAAAAAATATAAATCCTTTTCCGATTTCTCTAAGGCATCGAACGCTCTATGACGCTTCTCAGTGACGGTTACGCTGGACCGTTCTGCTACACGCGTCGGTGAATTTTTCGCCAGCGCAAGTGGTTAATAGTCCTTTATCGGATTTAGTGGATTTAATTTTTGTATTTATTTTTTGTATTGTGTGTATCCTTTTAAAATTTCTAAATAAAAATTTTAAACGGACACAAATTTAGAGCGTGCGTGAGAAGTACACAACTCCAATAAATACAAAAGAAGAGTTAAAAAGACGTCTGCAAGAAGAATGGCTACGTATTGGGCAAGATTATTTAAAAAAAATAATTTGTAACATGCCAACGCGATTACGGCAAGTCATAAAACATATAGGATATCCAACAAAATATTAATTAATAAAATAGAATAAATAAACAAGATTTATATACCGTGATACAACTTAGTTTTGATAGTGTCCGAATATTTCCGTGACATGAAAATGAGCGTACTTTCCGTTTTTGTTTTATTATTTATGTAATCACGTATCGTAAACAAATATATCTTACGTTTTTGTAAACTACACACTGCATAGTAACATACCTGAAACCTCTTTTTGTTCTCATTGTTTACATTACTGAAGTACGGAATGTAATAGTTGAAACTACAGTGGTGTCCGAATATTTTTGTGACCGACTGTAAGTAGAGTTAACGAAACAAACAGGTGAACTCTTTCGATCGATTCAAATGAAATCAGAGATATACATGTAATATAATGAATATATTATTTTTGGAATAATATATATAATATAATATTATTTAAACACAACTATGTACTTCAACTAGAAGAATAGTGTCTTTTGGTATATTTGTTTATTAATATTTGATGTTTGGAATTACACAATACATATAATTAATAATTCGTATTTTTTACGATAGTTAGACAAGAATAGTGACAAATTGTAAGAAAATAAACTAAAAAGGTACTTCAATCTTTTCAAAGTAAGAAGCTCAGAAAAATACAATAATAAACATTATAGGATTATAATAAACATTATAATTAACTTCTTGTTAATAAAACTAAAATACCAGACTTTTTTAATAAGTTAAAGAAAGATTATAAATTATACTTGTCGAGTTTCAACAAAATCGTAATTAAATTCTACCCGTAATAAATTCAACATTACGTTAATGCCAGACGATATTTTGAAATGTAAATTTAGATAGCACAGTTTCTTTTATGTCTCGCATTTTTTGATTAATTTTTTTTAAATTAATAGAAACAATAAAGGTTTAATCTGGAGATTCTCATACAAAATACGATAATTGATCTAATTGAAACCATAAACTGTTTTAGATTTTTATTATACAACATAAAATAAAATAAAAAATACAAATTCCATGGAACTATTATTAAGTGTAACAGATATATGAGAATAATTTAAAAAGTACAAACGACACAAATAAAAAAAACAATAGTAACGCAAATTGAATGCAATGCAAATTTTTAAAGCGAAATAAAATTTTGGAACATATACTGTCAATAATATGAATTAATTAGGTGCTAGAATAGTTAAATAGTTTTAATCAGAATGAAATACCGTGAATTCGGTTAAAATATGGTAAATATTAATTTTCAGTCAACTTTCAGAGCTATTATTGTTGAACTATTATTTTTTCTCCAACTGGACTACAACTCATTTATAAGCCACGAGGTTAATAGATCGTATAATTATCAATTATCTATAACTTATATCTTTATTAAAACATTGCTTGTCATTCGGCGAGATCTCCTATTTTTTACGTTATTCGTAATATAATATAATACTTAAATTTTATTCTACGATACTTTTAGAGAGGAACGATGAACTTTATTTTTGTTCTTTTCTATTTATCGTTCCCATAACGTAAGCTTATTTCAAAATTCTTATAAGTATTTTTTGTAATGTATTAATAATGTAATAATATTTCAATTATCTATAATCGTTCCCGCTTATATCATTACTATACACGCCATAAATTACCATTCCTGTCGGACTGATAATCACACTCTTCTCGAAACAATTATATCATTTATTGAAACTGCACTATAGTGGACTTTTTTTATCACTATACATATAAGATTGGCTAAAAATCTCCCAATATTTACATATGCGAATCAAACCGTATTTTGTCGTAAAAAATACGGTAAACACGGTTGAAAAGATTTATATAAATTGTACAGAATAGCATGTTTATTTCGAAATAGTAGAATTCATTATAATATAATCAAATATAATACAATATTTTTACAAATACCTCGATAACAAAGAGTTCAGCAATAACATGCAAAGGAAAAAACTGTTCGAAATCTTGATTTCTACAACATATTAAAAAATCATTGAAATCCAAGATGGTGGGAACTTTCTAAATAATTATCAAAGCAACATAGGTATTATAAATTGGTTGAGTGTAACTCGACAGTCGAATAAAATTCTGGTTATACTTAATAAAAATAAGTTTACCGAATATGTACCGGGAGGAACGTGCCGAGTGCGTGATGCGTGCGCACGCATGCCCGTGCATTCGTCTCATTTATGCGAAGCGTATAGCGATGCAAGATGTGTGTGTCTAATAGACTAACCGATCAACATGTGCAACGCAACGTACACACGATGTTTGTGGAAAGATTTCAAAACAGTGCCGTATCGTCTGGCAACCGTCTGAAACAAGTCTGCGACAGTCAAACGCCTCGAGGCGCGACATACTCTGCTTTGAGTCAGCGTTTCAGGGTTAAAGCGCGTCTGGGATCACGGCGAAGTGAACGCACGCCGTGGAATTAGTACGCTGCACCAACCACTGATTCTTCCTCCTTTTCTGTCCTTCTCCGTGTCATACATGGTGCCAGTGCATTTAGGCTGGTGTATAGGTTAACAGTTTGCACTCCACTAGTGTCGTTTTATTTTTTATTTTTTATTTTTTTCTCTCCAAAAGCGGTTTTTAATTATTTATTTGCCTTGCAGTACTTAGCGTTAGGGAAAATCTTTTTTCTACCCCATCGTCCGTAATGAATAACACTTGAGTTTTGAAAGACAATTTCATAGTGTCAACTTTTTTTATAAAGTATATTTATATACATAAAAGCGATAAATTTTATTTTCAAGCTTTCTATTACATCATTCCCATAATATAAGATTCTTTAAAAATCTTTTTGGATATTTTTTTTTTTAGAAATACTTAAACAATTGTAATTCGTGCGGTTGCCAATGTGTTGATAAATTAACGATATGTTCTGTGCTGCGAGAAAAGTGTTATCACGGGGAGGAATACAGCGGAATTGTAAGACATGAAAAATTTTCAAGCGTTTTGTCTTATAAAAGGTACAGACTACCTTCTGTAACACAGTTTCAGTATAACACGATACGGACGAACTGTGTTGCACAAGGGTTGTCTAGATTTCTTTCGTTACTTTACTAAATAAAAATGTTTAAACCAAATAGAAAATACTTTAGAAGCTACAAAACCTACTGCATATGTAGTATTATCTTTATCCGATTGAAAAATTGAAAAATTGAAAAATTGAAAAATTGAAAAATTCGAAATATTAATGAAAATAGCTAAATAAATATTTTTAATAAAAATTTGAAATATTAAGAATGTTAATTAAAAAGATATCGCGAATACTAGTTGCTAATATTAGCTAGTTCTGACATTGACCAGTTAAATGAATTTTCATCACCGGTATTATTAATGGTACGAACACGATTTTTTCTCCTTAATCCTTTCCGATTCCAACTATATTTAACATTTCGTTTCAGCAAGACCATGCGCAATTCGATCGTTTCCAATGGTTGCCTACTGTTATTGAAAATAGGCAATTAAAATAATAAAATAAAAATAAAATGTAATTTAAAAAATATATTTTATAATTATAGGAAAATATTCCTAAAAATTGCAAAATGTATGGTAATCTTCGATATAAAATCCTAAAGCTTTAAAGATAAATAAATAATTAATCAAAAGAACTTTTCCATTTTAATTCTGTATCAGCTAAGTTAACATTGCTATATGGTAGCTGTTGGAGTCATGTATGATTTTTCGATCACGTTCATTAGACACGCCGATGGATGTAGAATAGTGAGCGCGCTTACGTGATCGAGTCATAAAAATTAATATAAGATAAGAATCACAATCATAGTAATCGTCGTTTGAGTGTCTAATATGAGTAAAGTCTGAACTCTTTCATGTAGTGATTGAAGTTAGGTGTTGATGGAAATTTTTATTAATTTTATTCCATTCAATTATTAAATATTTTTATGATACTATACCGAATATTTTTAATTTATTCTATCTTTTTAAATCTTTAAACGTTTAAATTAAATTAAAAAAAATTTTTTTTATCTTATATTCAAATTATTATATAAATTACATTTAAAATAAGATTCCGAAATTTTTTATTTTAAACAGTATATCCGATTAAGGGGGTCAAATTTGATCACCCTTAGACCCTTGGACCAAATTTGATCGGATCATTCGATGGCTTACAAAACATTTTACCCCAAATTTCAACCCTTCATCGCTGTTGACTCTCACAATTTTCGTCAAGTCGATTATATAGCAAATTATGTCAACACTGTATTTAAAGTTTTTAAATGTGTATTTATACTCGTGTGTGATTATAATGTGTTCGATATTGCGGTCAGTCCGTCGTGAGTATCTAGTTGATGTGTGCGTATAAAAGATGTTCTAATTTATGTGTGCGTATAAACAAATGTTCCCGCTGATGTGGGCGTATAAAAAAATATTGCTACGTACTTTTCTATCGGATCGAGCACTATTTATATTAAAATGCTTTCGTTAGACGTGTCGTTTCCGTACGTTGTCGTGTGGAGGAAAAGCATGTTATGTCCAATCATTAAAAACTAAGCTGTCAAAGGAGGTGGTCGCTGTTCACGCCCTGAAAGTTCGTAGGTCTGTCTAAGGTCAGATCAACGGAGGTAAACTAACGGTGTCCTTGAAATCTGCAACTGGTGTCCACGTACGGTAGTCATCCATGGTAGAGATTACGATACGTCAATTTGCTATTGAACAGAAAATGACGAACACTGAAATATTTGTCGGTTTCCAGCTTCTAAAACTAATAATATGGCTAACCGTGGAAATAACCATTCTCGAAAATAGTAGTTTTTTTCGCCCGCATCATAAACTCGATATATGTATAATATAAGCGTCCTTAATAATCGCAACCGCGGGGGTTATAGTTATAACATGGATAACTTGGATTTGTTTTTCCTCTATTTTCGCTATTTAAAAGTACATACACCTATCCCCCGATTTACACGGTACTCGGTTTACACGATTTCACTTTTACACGGTTTTTAAATTTGCACCGGCCCGGAACGAGAAGATCCGGGATAGTTGACGAACGTGGTGAGCCCGCGCCAAAATCTTGGCGCGCTAAAAGGCATCGCGTTATTCAACTTTTCAGACGCGCCAGCCGAGGGCAGATAGACCTTTAAGGCACAGTACATCAAGCGAACCTTCAGGTATATTTTAGAACAAATGGAAAATGATGAATCGCTCCCAATTATGGATGCTTGGAAAAAATTTACAATCTTAGATTGTGTTAAGCATATTGGAGTATCGTATACCGAAATTAAGCAATCAACGCTCAATGCCTGCTGGAAAAAATTATGGCCAGATGTAGTTGAAGGTGAAAATTCTAGATTACCATTGGAGCATGAATATTCTCGGATAATGGAGATGGCGCATACAATAGGAGGAGAAGGTTTCGATGATTTTGCTGAGGCAGATATTGTAGAACTAATGGAGGACAAAGAACTAGATGAGGATGATTCAGTGGACATGGTTAATGAAACAAATGATCGTGGCAGTGATCCTGATGAAGAAGAGTCTGAACCAGTTGCATTCGCAGCAAAATCAGTCAGTCATCCGTGAAGGACTTGAATTAGGGCGAAAATTGGGTAATCATTTTGTACAAAATGACCCAAATGTTGAACGAGCTCTCCTATTTCGGCGAGATATTAATAAACTCAATATGCTTAACTCAATACGAGGAGGTCTATAAAGATTTGATAAAAAACGAAACACAATTGTTAATTACGGATTTCACTACCAAGGTTCGCCCATCTGAAGTTGTTTCTAATTCATCTAACATCGAACTTGAATCGCATCAACCACTATCGAGTGATGAAAGTGATATCATACCAATCAGGAATAAAAGATTAAGAGTCTACGAAAGTGATAACAGTAACTAAATTTCTGGTTAAATTTTTTAATTTATATTTCTCGTTTCTATATGTAAAATGAATTACATACATATACCTTTATATTTTTGTCATTTTATAAATAGACAGTTGTTTTTATGTTTTTAAGATATATTTAGTTTCATTTTACGTTGAAATAAATGACTGAATTATGCACGTTTTTGTTTGTTTTCGATTTACACGGTTTTACGTATAAGAATCTACGATTTCGATTTACACGGTTTTCTAAGGAACCTATCTTCAGTGTAAATCGGGGGATAGGTGTATACGAAAATTCTAAAAAAAAAAAAAAAGTAATACATTCTCGATGTTACGGCATATATTTATGAATTTTTTTCGATTTTTTCATTACGTACTCTTGTTATTAAAAATGAAAAACCTTATAAAACTTTTGACAATCATGGATTTACTATATAAGATTTAAAGACACCACATTTATATTTTTGTAGTAACGACACCTTAACGTAACTATTATCCTCCAATTTTTTCGAATTTTTTTTTGGTAAGGTGTGCCATATTAAAATAAAAGTTGAAAACCGGTTTTTGTCAACCTATTTTATGAACCTAATCTATGTATTTTCTTCCCTCGGTGAAAATGTTATAAGGTATTAAACAACACGAATATTTAAAAAACAATGTATCGATTAAAGAAATTAAATTAATTCGATCGAAATTTAGCTATACGCATTATATATGTATATGTAAAAGTACTGACCAAATGGGCAACAATGTCGTTGACGTAACTATTATAAGCACATCTTAAGTAACTACCAAGCAGGTAGAACGTATCACAAGTCAGCTCCATACGATATCCGACCAAATCAGTGAGAAGTTTTTCAACGCGGCAAACGCAATCACCACCAGATCTGAATACCATAAAAATTCAGGCATCAGTGCAGTGCAAAAGTAATGTGCAATCAGCTAAGTGCTCGAATATTTATTACTCGCACCGATCAAAATCCAACACAATAATGGAGACCCCACAACCAACGAAAGACCAATGATGGATAACGACACAATGTATCCCCATTCAAAGAACATCCACACAGACCAACCAACCAACCATCATGGATGAGCTAATCCAAAAATTAATACAAGAAAGAAAAAAACAAACACCTATATCTAATGGAAATAGAAAAATTATGCAGCAAACTACCCACCCCAGATGAGAGCAAAACATCATTAGCTCATTCAATAAAATATAAATAAGCCTAAAATACCGAGAAGCACAGACAGTGACCAAGATGAAGAAAGCCAAGGACCACCCACGAAGAAAATAGCAACTCGATCAAAGCCCTACTCGAAGCAATAATAGAGCTAATCAATCAAAACAAATAAGTGTAAAAGCAAAATGAACTGCAATAGTTTACAAAATAAGCTAGATAAAATAGACGTTCGAAACCCACGAAGAAACGTACAAAAGTTACAAGCGAAACAAACGGTAAAACCATAACCCATACCTGAATCGATAACAAAAGGAGAGATTCCAACAGCAGACACGCATGGTAACAAGACCAGCAACAAACAGTGCACAGGAGGCAACACAACGGCAGCCTCAAGCAGCAAGGAAAAGTTTCCCTCCTACCAATTACCTGAGAACTGTAAGCCAGAACTCGTAAAACCCCATAAAAGTACCAATAATAATTCAAGGTCACACGGTGCAAAAAAAAATAAATAAATACAATAATCTCCAGCTCAAAAAAATTAAAAGGTAATTTTAGAACTGAAGAAACAGACAACAAACACAACCTATACATAGACGATCCAACAGACTATAAACATTTTTAACAACATTAGATTCACCAAGACCAACAGATTTTATACAAAAAAGTCGTTAGCATAAAACAAAACACTTTTAATATAGGTAGTCCATCTCACATCAGACAGTAATTTTAAAAATATCCACCAAATGAAGAAAATCCTACATCAAACCATATCCTAGAAAAAACTAAAAACAAAAAACCTGACGGAATATTGAAAGTGTCAAAGATTAGAGCACTCAGCATTCGATTACAATTTACCCTCCAAGTACGCAAAATGCGCGGAATCACACCAAATAGGTAACTGCAAAATAAATAAAATCACATATGTTAACAACAGGCATACTGTTTCATATAGTAGTTACTAAAAATAACAAAAATCGAAAAACCAATTAACCCTGCAATCTTTTACAGCCAAACGGTCAAAAATAATACTGTAAACAGACCCACCCAAACCAAGAGAAACTCCCACTTACAATTAGTCACTAACCAACAATATACCACTCTTCCCCACTCACTAATCACTCCATACACCAGAGTATCTGTCATTCCAATAAATACTATCACACAATCTCACACCCATCCCCACTTAAGACTAATCTTACTAGACAGAAAAAAAACCAATTAAACGAACTCAACAGAACAATTGTAAACAATGGACATAAAATCAACTCATTCTACCAAATAGTCTTACCAAACACACTATCAGATCATAATGGACTAACGCAACCTTACAGTTCTAAAAAAAAAAAAAAAAAATATCGCATTAAACGTGAACTTACTAATTTCCAACCAAAAAAGAACAAGTCTACTACAACTAGCCAAAAAACGCAACCCAAAATTTATCCTACTGAGATAAACAAAACTCAATCACGATCAATTCACCACAATACACAGAATTGACAGAACAAACGCCATTAGAGGAGGCGGCACTGCTATATTAATCGAAAGTAATATTAAACACGAAAGAATATTCCCATAAACTTTATCGATGAACAATGTCCTAGAAGCAACAGTAATAAAAGTAAACCTCCTAAGTCCCGTATGCTCCCGCAAACCATGAAAAAAGAATTCATATCCGAACTCGATGCTCTCTTCAACAACCTAAACATAGGCAAAAACTCAACTATTTCATTCTATCAGGAGACCTAAACGCGCGCCATCACACATGGAAAAATACAGCCAATAACCCCAGAGGTACATCTCTCCATACCTGGCTAAACAATACCCAAATAACAATTCATTCATAGATCACATCCTCATCAATAAATATTTAAAAACCGTTCCATTCGACAGCGACCATAACGCACTAAACATCACTAACTCCATACATAACTCATCACACTGCTAGGGGGTGTGCGGGGGG
>SMSQ01021452.1:224912-239804 GCA_019453375.1 Ctenoplectra terminalis | reverse complement strand
TGTTGGGGGGGGGGGGGGGGGGGGGGGGGGGGGGGGGGTAAACAAAAAATTACGTATTTGCTCAATTTTTCCTATCTTAGGGCATGAAAAATTCTATAGTTACATGATAAATATTTAGTTACATTGTTTCAACCATATTTATTAAAAATTTTAATCTGTATGCGAATATGACAACAGTGCTTATTATGTTACCGTTTCTATCGTAAACAAATATTGAGCATTATCATGTAGTTAAGAATTAAAACGAAAGGAGTGTAATAAACGTAAAGAAAAAAAAAATGAACCCAAGTGGACTCAAACTCACAAAAAGAGATTCCAGCGAATTACCAATCTCATACTTTACGACAGAACCATAGAAGCTATTAAAAAATTTCCTCTACTTTTAAGTATAACATGTGACGTAATATCAATTTTTTGGGTTTGTTTAATTTCTTTAGTTCCTATGTTAATTTTATATACGTAAAAACATTGAGCATTGCACAAAATACGTCTTTTATAAAGAATATACGAAAATTCGCCGTACAAGTTATACTGACACGCAAAAAACTGCGAAAAAGCGGTTTTTAATTTTTTTTAACTATGGCACACCTAATCAAAAAATCTAAAAAAATTGAGAGTAATAGCATCACAATAATATGTACTTACTCAAAAAATATAATCATAGATCCGCGATTCCTTCGATATAAAATTGGTATTTTTTTGAATTTTTTTGCGTTTTTCATTTTTTGCAGCTTAGACTGTCAATCTAAAAATGTAAAAAAAAATTCTATAACATGTGCTTCGTTTACAGAAATATCTCTGAATTTTATCAAAACTTTTCATACTCTAAGATAGGAGAAATTGATCAAAAACATGATTTTTTAATTTTACCTTTTACAACCCCCACCCCCGTGAAGATACAAAGTTGAAACTTGGCACAAATTGTTTTTTCTTGATAAGCTATCGAATGATCCATCACAAGTCGCATTTGATTTAGGGACACTTTCGACCTCCTTAACCGGCTATGCCCTTTGGGGTAAAATGGTTTGATAAGCTATGAAATGGTCCATCACAAGTCAAATTTGGTCTAAAGGAATATTTGAATCCCTTAGCCGGCTATACCCGTTCGTTGCCATCTGACTCTGTTTATTTCAAATAAATTTTTTAAATGTAAACATGTACATATAAAAAATTTCAATTTTCCCTATAAAATTAATTTTTTGATATGAATTATTGTTACTGCAAATTTCTTTTTAATTTTTTTGGTAGTGTCACTACACTAAATATTTAAGAGCAAGTTTTAAAAATTTATATTATATATTTTATAGACAAGTGGAAATCCACTGAATGAAGGTAGTAGATTTTATTATTATTATTATTATTATTATTATTATTATTATTATTATTATTATTATTATTATTATTAAATTAATTTTCAGCTTCACGACTATAAAAAGGACTCGGTGTACATATTTGTCCCTACTTCCACTTATTCTCTTTTATTTTGCACCTTATTTGTACCCATCAGTCTTTCAATTTTATTCCAAACTACCTAACTTTAAACTTTCTAACTAGTTCTTACCTATCCTACTTATTCTATCCTATCCTAACCTACTGTAGGAAGATGAGAAGTTGACCCACTATCCACAAGCTTAAAAGTCACAGGGGCAAGGGGAATTCGCATTATTCTTATATATTTATATTTTTTATTGTATTTGAATTTTTCTATTTTATTATATTGCACTTTCCATTAAACCTCAAAGTTTTTACTTCTTAGCTCTTCTACAATCACTTCCTCTCTTCCCTTCTTTTACTGTACCACTATTATGCTCATGCCGTTTCCATTTAAGTATTCTTCCCACTCTTTGTTATTCTTAGTCTGCCACCTTTTTGATTCTTTTTCATTAATGCATTCTTTTATCAATTCTCTTCCTTCTCCTTCCCTTACTTGCTCCTCAAACTTCTATGCTCTGGTACCTGCATTTATTCTGATCTTTTTCCTATTTATTTCTTCTAGGACGATGCGAGCCGGTGTCTGCGTATTTAGTATTAACGTGCATTTAGTATATTGTATCTTACCTTGACTTTTTCCACTTGTTTCTTCTCCTTATATCCCTACATTTCCACTCCGTACATAGATACCTTAATTACTAGTGGGTCGAACAGGTTGATAGGTACATCCTCAGTTGATAGTTATCTTTAAATTTTCTTGCTCCTACCCTCCAAATTTGGTTGAAGACTACATTCGCCTTCTTCACTTCTTCCCTTATACGTTTCGTGAAGCTCCTATCCCTTTGAACTAAGACTCCTAGGTATAGGAACTCGTTTACTAATTCTATATTCTTTTCTTCCCGTTTCCACTTAATTTTCTTTTTTCTTCCTGTTCCTTTTCGGTTCCATTACCGGTTCCATTCCATTACCTTTGATTTTCGGTATTCAATACTAGGCCTTTTCCCTTCACATATTCTTCAAAGTTCCTCATCATTTCTATCAGCTCCGCTTCTTCTTTCACTACTAACACTACATCATCTGCGTATGCCAGGCTCCAAAATTTCTGCTCCCCTACTTTTATTCCTCCAGTTCCGTTCCTTTTTAGTGTCTCCTTAATAGAACATTTATCTTATTGCTAATTTTTATATCTCATTAAATTATAGTAATTCATATTTGTTCAAGACCATAATTTCCGGAACCATTATATGAATAAATCAAATTTATATTTACATAACATCCTTCTGTTATATAAGATTGAAGATACGGTACTACTTAAAATAATAAAACAAAGAAATACTAAATGAACAGTATTGTTATATTTAACCGTATATTGAAAAATTGTTATTTTTTAGTCATAAGCATTAACTTTTAATTTTTTTTAATTATGAAAATTTAAAAAAAACCTGAACAATTTTTATATAGATACTATACAAAAATATAATTATTTCGTTTTCTGATCAAACTAATTATTTGATTATTTGATTCAAAAACCATTATTTCATTCGAAAAGAAAAATTCCAAAAATTAAAATTATATAAAGGTACTAATAAGGAACATCACCCAAATGACACATGCCGATTTTAATGAAATTTTGTTATGTTGTAGAACTCTACAGAATATTTCACACGTAGTTTTTTTTATCTGCAAATATCCACGTTGAATGGGTGAAAATAGCTCTCAAAGGTGGTGTTGAAAAACCTGTTTTAGGGAATATCTTGGAAACTATTGGGCGTAGGCAAAAAATTAAAAACGCAAATTGTGTGGTTTCGAAAGACCAATTATGTGATAGAAACAGATTTTCAAAAAATTAATTTCTTTAAAAAATATATTAAAAATTAACATTAATTTGCAAACTTTTTTTTACAAAACGTTGAACAATTTTCATAAAAATTTGTACACACAAACTATAGGAATAAAGAAAAAATACGAATAACTTGAAATTTTTAATTTCACCCTTATAAATAGATACATTCCGTCTGAAGTTATATTCACTTTTAGTACCACTCGGCTTTCCTTGGGTGCATGATTAATTTCTATGAATAATATTCTAGTAACTACATTATATTACACATAGTGAATGATATCTTATGTGATAAAAGTTAGGACAGGAAGTAAAAATATCTCGGAGGCTTAAAGACATCGGTTATGCATATAAGAAGCGCGGTCGCTTCGTGACCGTGAAGGCACAGTAGCGACAGACGTAGAGTCGCGACATTCGGCGCCTAAACGTTTCAAGTACGGATTCTTGCTAGCGTTTCTAAAATTTTTCCTTAGCACCTACAACAATAAATAGCTATATGTATATTTCTTGAAACATATAAGGAGTGCCATTTCACGAAATAAAAATTTTACAGTTTTAAATATTCTAAAAAGTACTGTTGGATTGGTATGAAATGGATATAAAAATATGAATCTAACTTATAATATATATATATATATATATTATGCAAATTATAATACTTTTATACCAATTTTCTACCAATTCAATGATATATTTTGGAATATTTAAAACCGTAAGATTTTTACCATTTATTGTTGTTGAAGATAAGAAAAAAATGAGAAACCCAAGCAAGAATCCATATTTGTAACGTTTAGGTACCGAATGCCGCGAATCCACGCCTCACGAAGCGACCGCGCTTCCTACGAGCATAGCCGACGCCTTTAAGTCTCCAAGATATTTTTACTCGCTGTCCTAATGTTTACCATATAAGAGATCATTCACTATGTGTAATATAGGAGAGGTTCTAAACATGAATAAATAACAAATTTTTATGAGAATAGTTCAAGGTTTTATAAACAAAAGTTTGCAAATTAATGTTAATTTTTAATATATTTTTTAAAGAAATGAATCTTTTGAAAATCTGTTTGTACCACGTAATTAGTCTTTCAAAACCGCGCAATTTGCGTTTTTAGTTTTTTGTCTATGCCCAATAATTTTCAAGATATTCGCTAAATTGGGGTTTTTCAACCCCACCTTTGAGAACTGTTTTCACCCATTCAACATGGATGTTTGCAGATAAAATAAAAAAGTAAGTGTCACATTTTTTTCGAGTTTTATAAAATAACAAAATTTCATTAAAATCGGCATGTCATTTTAGTGATGTTTATTGTAAGATAATAAAATAATTGATTACGTAATAATAAAGATTCAAAGTGGGAAAAATATGATTTAACAGCGTTCAAAGAGACCTGTAAAAAGATAGGAATCATAAGATGGAATATCTGTAGGTTAAAATAACGTAGTAAACTCGTTATGATTCAAGCATCTTTCACGTTTCATGTTATCAAAGACACATATGATTTAACGCCGTAAAATGACACCTTTTCTATAAACCCACGATAAACACTTCTCGTTTTATTTTTAGAAACATTAACAACATTTTTGAAAATTAATAGCTTCTATCCTCCTAACCCTTTACTTTATGAATTTCCCTACCTCTTTCGTCACATCGCTGCTTGGTATCAATAGTGGTACAACTCTAAAAATTTCAAATTCCCTTTTATTAAATACAAGGTCCACGTTATATTTATATTTTTCAAAATATATATTTTTCACAATAATTAATTAATAATTATATATAATGATTAATAATAGTTAAGACTAGTACTACCAAAGTAGTAAAAATGATCACGTGTATTCGTGATTTCTTATAAAAATTTTATACCGCAATTCTGGGTGAGAAGGCCTGCGGGTGAGGTGACACGATCTAGTCTAGGCTACAAAATGTTCTGTTTTTCAACTGTTTTTATTGGTATACTAAACTTAAATTGCTTACAAGCCACATTAAGCCTTCTTTCTGTCTAGTTTGATTTATGAAATTAGGTAAATTATATACATATAACATAAGTACCGAATGCTCTTAAAAATTTGTTATTTGTTTCTTAAATTATAATTTACTTATATTTGACTGACAACTGTCAAGTAATGACTTTTTTGTAATGCAATGGGTTAACGTAATGTTTCGAAATTATGATTACGTTTGGATGATAACAAATTTTTGTACCCTTGTTGAGAAAATAAGTGAGCCGTCGCTATCTAGCTCTCGGATTAATGCATAATAAGTACATGGTGAATGTTTCTTTCTAAAATCATGCCTATTGAATATAGAAGGAAATATAACACGTGTAGAAAATTATGGACCATAGAAGTATTGCTACACCCCATAGAGGAGGCAGTTAAAAGTGACAGAACGGATGCGAATGCGGCATCCAGAGTTTTTGGCATCCGAGAAAAACATTAGTACCATCTGAATAGTGAACGTGTGGGATGTGTTCAATCGCATAGTTGTTAACGACTATGTACAATGTATGAATTGTAAAAAATAGTTTCACGAAGGATATTATACTTGGACTGTTGTACTTTTGTGGACATATGTATATGTAGAGTGTGGAGAAGTTTTATCGAAAAGAAAATTTTTCGTCCTATTAGACTTTATTTTTTATCTTATCCAAGATAATTTTGATTATTATCTTTTGTTTTGTTCTTGAATATTATAAAACCAGATGTATTTACTTTCTCAAATATATTTATTTTAGTTTAGGTCTCAATTAAATTTATGATATCCTGATTATTTTTTAAAAAGTGGGCCATCACTTCCCGACGTATCCTAGATTTACCGTAACACATTTTTGGCGATTTTCTGTGTTTTTGTATAAAAAAAAACAATAGGAATAAGAATTTGTAACCCCTTGAATTATAGTATTTATTTAAAGAGATAAGTAAACTTTAACTATCGATAGCTCTAGCGTTAATAAAACATATATTTAATATTTTTAATATAATTCAAATACACGTACAGTAGAACGTCGATTATCAGAAGTAATTAGGAGACAAATTGGTCTGAAAGAACCAAATTTGTGAACATACATATCATAAACCAAGTAGAAATTAAACTGTTTTCAAATATAGATATTTATTACTAAAAAATATATTTAATAAGAGAAATGCAGTACAAAAAGTAAGTTAAATATTCTTAGATATCGCCAACTTACGGATTCCCTCTAAAATAATTTGAAAGCATTAAATTCGGAGAAAACATTGAAATGAGGCATTTAAAATGAAAAAGATGCGTATTCCAAAATGTAAACATAATTATATGATCGATGTTTCAGATAATCGACATTCTACTGTAATGACTTTAACCCATTGCGGTCTGAGCCACGTTCGATACTTTAGCCCAACTATTGTAGTTCATATTCAATAATCTACTTTTAAAACCTGTCAATAATTTGGCTCAATTTTCACATTTTCCTAACCAGTAAGATACTTAGATAGAAAATTTTCCATTAAATTAAATTTTAATATAAAAAAATATGTTTCCTACACCAAAACTGAAGATAATGAATAAATGTTGATCAAAATAAAATGTTGAGTTCGGCTGGACATAGGACTGCAAAGGATATTTGGATGATAAACCTAACCCGAAAACTTTGTATGATACTATAAAGGTTAACCAAATAATTAAAAAATCATAAAAGGTGCCACTAATAACAAAATATATCAAATATATCATATTATCTTTTTGATAAATTAAATTATTTTCGTTATCTTTTTTCCTAAATTACATTCATTTAATAGGTAGTATCAATTTTAAGAACTTACACGTTTTTCTTTAAAACTTCACAATTTTTCTAATTTTCTTTACGATCCCTTTTTTTATTCCCTCGCTTTTTTCGTTTTCTTAATTTTTTTCTTTTTTTCCCTGATTTTATCTTAAGCTTCAACTGTATTGCAATCTCACTGGAATTTCACTGAATTATATCAGTCATACTATTCTAACATATATATCTCGTCTTAGAAATTCACGGTATGTATAAATAAATGAAATCCGAAGAGTATACTATTTAATAACCCGTACCGATTGAAAGTAGATCTCCATAATACAATTGAACTTAACGAGATTGACTTAGATTGTTGAGATTAATTAAATAATCCTCTGTCTACAAGTTGTAGACTTACTGTTTCAGTGATATTTACCAGAAACTAAACACTAAGGGTATAAATAGGAAATATTAAAAAAGAAGATGGATATTTAGAAATAAAAATGATTAATAGAGAATGTACTTTTTTGATAATATCAATTAATGATAATATACATATAATTATGTAATACAGTAATAATGTTAATACATATAATATTTACCTAATATTTATAATAGATCAAAAATACTTTTTTAAAGTATAAGGTTTAATCGATAAAAATTTAAAATTTTTCTTTTAGAAATAAAATTTTGATAAAGATATTAAAAAAAAACATTTATCCAATTTTCAGGAAACATCAAACTATTTAATGCTTAATTTATTATTTAACATACGTGGTGTTCTCTTTGAGTCTATAGGACCAGCAATAAAATTTATTTCCATATAAATACTATGTTTTTAAATATTCTTTTATCAAATTTAGTGTACTTAATTATTGTATTTTCTTATCAATATCGTACATTTTGTAATTCTAAAATATTTAAAAATAAAAAAAATTTGTTAAACGGATATCAATGTGTAGTGAAAATGAGAAGGGCAACAGGGTTTAAATAAATATTTTCCTAATAGTTATTAGCAACTATTGTTTTTAAAAATTGGTAAAACAATAACAGTTGAAGTATACTGTTTCAAAGTTCAAGTAATCTATAAAGAAGTTGGAAAAAAAAAAGTGCAGCCGTGCTAATAAATCTGAAAAGTTTTATGTTGCTACATAGTAATCTCAAATTTCACGTTGTACAAATGTTTAATTGAAAATTAGAGGATTTTTAAATATTTTATACTGCTTTACTCCCCCTGTAATATATGTATATATATATATATATATATATATATATATATATATATATGTATATATATGTATAAGATCATAATAGCAAATATATAAAAATATATAATCCGTACATATTTTACGTATTTTATATTTAAATGCTTGTATACATTTTAACTGTACGATATTATAAACAATAATGTACAAAGTTAAATTATGAAAATTCGTTTCAATTTTACAAAAAAAGATGTTTTAGAAATATACATCACTATTTTATGCCTTACATTACTCTTTACAAGCTCTTCTTAAATGAAACCATATATGATATAAATAAATATTATTCGTTTAACTTAAAATAGAGGTAAGAACTGTAGAATACACTTTTTTTTTTAATCTTTTTGTGTAACCCGAACCTTCTACTATTTGTGTTTAAAAAAATTAATACGCATATTTAAATATTCTATCACAGAACACGAAAAAATATCACAGGTTAGTCTTATCCGCGGATTAATGTACTTGTAAAAAACTAATTACCCGGAATACTCGACACTGGTACTATTATACATATATTGATATAGTGCGTATCGATTAGATAAAAATGAAATATGTTCTATGATCACCATTTAACTGTCTCGTGTAATTTTTTAGTTCCATTGTTTAATTGGAGAAAACGCAATTAGTATATGTATAAGCAATATTTAAAAATAGATTTTTTACAAATCTCAAAATGATGATAATAAAGTTCACTATGGTTAGTTTTTTTTATTATTAATTTTAGTTGCCGTCATCGTTTCTATTATGAGATAAGATTATGATAATAAGATGACGAATACATTTCCATGTAGCATGTATTTTGAACATATAGAAAAGATACCATGCTAAAATGCTGTTTCAAGTCCTTAAAAGATATATTCGATAACCATCGATAATAATTCGATTTATAATCGCTAATGAATAGATTAATACTTCCTTAATACATATCTTACTACATATCTTATTCAAAAGAATAGAAGAAAAAAAACTACCCTTGTTTTTCTATTTATTTAATAAAAACAACTTACCCCAATTTTGCCCTTAAAAAGCCACATCCACCTGATGCACCAGAAAATACGTCTATCCTTGAAATTTTTTTTCTAAATAAATATACTTTTAAAGTAAATGTTTTTATCGTTACTCTTTTAAAAGAGTATACGCAGATCCAGCGAGAACATAAATTTTATTTAAGACTAGAACTACCGGCGTACCGGCGTACCGGCGTACCGGCGTACCGACGTATCGGCGTATCGGCGTATCGGCGATTGAAGTACACTTATTGGTACTGAAGAAATAAGAATGGGTGAAATATGAAAAAACACATAATGCAAAGAAGACAAACTTTTATCTATACTTTTAATACAGATCATAGAAAGATCCTCCAAAGGCACCATAGTAAATTTATAAAATTTCTACGAGACATCAGAAATTGTTCGTTTAAACCACTTTAACAGTTCTGGTGTTAAAAATATTTGAAAATAACACCACAGAAGAATTATCATAAAACTAAAAATATATTTTAGGCACCAATTTTGATTTATAACGAAACAAACTATTGTTTGCATATGCTATGAATACAATAAATTAAGGAAAATCCTGTGACTACGAAAAATTAAGACAATTTATATTTGACGGAATATTGTATGGTAAAAAAGCGATACTTATTGTTAGCTCCGTTAGCCAAGAGACTTAAGCAAAGACACTAAGAGTCATGTCGCACTTTAAAAATCAATAATAATCAATACGGTGCTGGCATGGTTCATACATTCAGGGTAGGAAATGAATCACCAAGTACGCGTACGTATTTCTATTTATATACTCGACAAAAACCATTCTATAATTAGATACGACGAAAACAATTTTCGTTATATGTATAGCAATTACATGCCTAATTAATGCAACGATAAAATTAATCTAAATATTCACAATATTAAATTAGTGAAAATTCATAAGGTGGTATTATATTACACGGTATGTTATAATTATTACAGTTATCAACTATCTTTAATCATTTTTACATTGTAAGGAAGATTAAACATTAGAGAACATCGTAGCATCGTTAATTTTATACATTTTTAGATAAATATTTGAGTTATAGCGGAATCGTTTTAATATGAACAAGAAAAAAAGTGAACTAAAGTCGGACCCTCGATTTATTTTTCTTATATAACGTTCTTAACCCTGCTGTCCTTGAGTCTGTACATATGAAGATAAATAAAGATGAATACTATTATGTTTTTAAACATTTCTTTATCAGATTTAGTGTATTTAATTTTTACGGTTGCTTCCTTAATACTGTATATTTTGTAAATCTAAAATATTCTAAAATTAAAACAATAAGAATTTTTAAAGGGATACGAATGTGTGATGTAAGTCGGGAAGACTTACATTTGGGTTCAAATTTTTAGTATATTAATGTTGAAATTAAAATTGATTTTTCAATATCAAAAGATTGTGTTATTAATTAACAAAGAGCTAATTCTACCAAAACAGTAAGAATAACAAGTTAATCATTTTGAACTTCCTCTAACGATCCCTCTTGTGTATTACAAACCATTGCACAAAAGCTAACTAAATTCAAATATAAATCAACAAATCAACAAATCAACAAATCAACAAATCAACAAATCAACAAATCAACAAATTATTAAATAATTAAATAATTTTCTAAAATAGAATTATTGAAAAATGTAATAATTCAAATTTCTGCGTAACGATATCTGAGAGCCAGAGACGAACGTTATCACTTATAGGGGAAAAATTTTATTGTAACTTAAAAATTTTTATAAAAATATATCAATTTAACGATCTTATATCGTTCTTCAGTCTAATTTTTCTCATTATATAAAAATCATTAAACAACGGTTAAACGCTGTCACTATAATTTCGCGATAAATCCTGGCATATGAGATTAGCCATTTGTTCCCCATCGATTTATTAACAGATATACATGTACCATATACGTACACGTTAAAAAATATTTTGATCATATTTGACAAAAAGGAAGGCACCAATAGTGAGCGTTTACGATTGTGCTTCGGCACAGATTTTAATATTGAGTAATTTCTCTTGGAACAACGTATTAATAGTGTTAAGNTAACGATCCCTCTTGTGTATTACAAACCATTGCACAAAAGCTAACTAAATTCAAATATAAATCAACAAATCAACAAATCAACAAATCAACAAATCAACAAATCAACAAATCAACAAATTATTAAATAATTAAATAATTTTCTAAAATAGAATTATTGAAAAATGTAATAATTCAAATTTCTGCGTAACGATATCTGAGAGCCAGAGACGAACGTTATCACTTATAGGGGAAAAATTTTATTGTAACTTAAAAATTTTTATAAAAATATATCAATTTAACGATCTTATATCGTTCTTCAGTCTAATTTTTCTCATTATATAAAAATCATTAAACAACGGTTAAACGCTGTCACTATAATTTCGCGATAAATCCTGGCATATGAGATTAGCCATTTGTTCCCCATCGATTTATTAACAGATATACATGTACCATATACGTACACGTTAAAAAATATTTTGATCATATTTGACAAAAAGGAAGGCACCAATAGTGAGCGTTTACGATTGTGCTTCGGCACAGATTTTAATATTGAGTAATTTTTCTCTTGGAACAACGTATTAATAGTGTTAAAAGAGGAAAAAAAGGAAAAAAAGGAAAAAAAGGAAAAAAAGGAAAAAAAGGAAAAAAAAGAAGTAATAATTATTTCTCTCTTATTAATTTATGCGAAATTTTATAAAACTACTATAAAACTGGTAAATATTTTATAATATGGATTATATAAATTCTACCAATAGATTCTATCGTTATACATATACGTAGGTAAATTCAGTGCTATTAATTGCGAATAGAATATTTAGATAATAATTAATTATAATTTTCAACGAGATAACATATTATTCCAAGTAATATTGTGAAAAGAAAAATTGCTGTATACAATAATTTTATAGGTATAAACGGTAATTTACAAACTTTTTAATTAAAATAATTGCAAATATGAAAATACTTGATACTAAATAATTTCAACTCAAACATGTAATCGTGCAAAAATTTAATTTAATTAACGAAGAAACATTTATAAGTACAAAACAATTTTCTGGAATATTCTAAAAGAAATACCTAGAACTTATTTTTAACGAAACTAAATTTGTTTAATTAAATCGAATAAATTTTAAAATTTTTCAGATAAAACTTTTTTCAATCATAAAAACAATTCAAGTACCAAATTATATTACTTGCATAATTATTGTTAATCCAATCGGAAATAAAGTTTTCACGAATTCGAAAAAACTATTCGTATTATACACTTCTTTTAATTAGTTCAATTTAACATCATAAATTAATCGGCAATAAAAACTATAAATGAAAAATATTCATAATATTATGATACATTATTTCAGGCAAATATAAATATGCATAATAAAAAGTAAGATTTAGAAATAAAATATTCACTAATGCCAGAAAATACTTTGCGTTATACACACAAGCCTCGGGTTACTTTGCGCGAGCGCGAATAGTTAATTGGAGTTAGAACATACCAGAGGCGAAAAATTACACCTGAAGAAAGGTAAAACATGGAGCTAGCCAATGAACTCGCACGGATTTTTACGATCGCTATTCAACCGATCATTCCTTAGGAGTTACATAATTGGCCACCATTGTAAGTTTGCGAGAAAATTACTAGGTCGATTCAATGTATTAAGCATTACTAAAATCAATAACGCGCCATGTTACGTCCTCGTACAAATCGCCTACGAATTGCAGCTCTATCGATAAAAGGTCGCTGTCCCACTTAATAATGAACCAAAAATTTCTGGTTCAACTTTAAGCGTTATTTTCACAAGATACGAAAAATTAATTAACCGATCCTGTATGACGTCTGCAATAATACACGGTACAGATTCGAACGCGCTCGAATGTTCTCTTCCGACATTTATACGTATCGTATAACAAATAAGCGAACACTGTACGAATCGTTTACTTCCGGCAGTACAAAGTAACCTATAAATCATATCCGCCTGACTTTTTAAGCAGATTCGTAATTTTTCATTAGCGAGAGTTGCACGCGGCCTATTTTATTTATTGTCTTGTCTCGATATTTGTCCGTTGGAATGGAAATATTGTAAGGTAATAGTGACGATCGATTAATCTTTAAGCCGCGTACGTAATTCACGTACACAATGGAACGTCGATTATCCAAAGTAAAGTAATTGGGAGATAAATCCGTCGGGATAAGTGGTTTTTCAGATAATCGGTTAGAAATTTCAGAACGAAATTTTTGAACACGTCATAAATCTAACTAATTTTAAATAAACTATTTTCAAATATAGACGTTTATTATGCAATAAATACATATATAACAAGAGAAATGGGTACAAAAAGTAAGTTAAACATTCTTAAGCATCGACAACTTCTTTATTTAGAGGATTTCCTCTTCTAAAATAATTTGAAAGCATTTAACTGAGAAAAGACATTAAAACGAAGCATTTAAAATGGCAAGGATACGCGTTCCAAACTGTAAACATAGATTAAAGGTGTTGTACATACATAGATGATGACTCGATAATATATTTAATTCTACTGTACATACGAAATGCCAATTATTTACCTTATAGACGTTCCAGTTAATATACAATTAACATTGTACCGACTGACAGGACTGACTTTCGTTAATTTTTAATACGAATAATTTTAACGTATCTCTACGTTACGCGATAAACTAAAAATAAGTAGATTATTACTACCGAACCAAACCAACGTTATGAATCGAAAAACGAATATTGTACGATTATTGAAGATACATTAAAATATATATTAAAAATACTTGAAATTAACGATAAGATATAAAATAGTTGGTAGTTGGACTAAATGTTAATAAATTTGTAGCAGTTGGTTGAGGAATGTTAAAAGAAAAGATGAAATGTTAGTAATAACCTTCCATTTCCACCATGTGCGGTCGGCACAAAGATGTCATTTTGTTACATGTCGAACAAAATATATTTTGTTTAAGATGGTTAAAGAAATACGTTTGAAGGAAGGAGCATAACGAGCACATGTCGTGCTATTAATTTAGCATTGTTATACGGAAAATTATATATTCGGATAATTGGTTTGTAAGAAATACGAACGTGTAACACGTAATAATTCGGAAGGTAACGTGATTGTACAGGACACGGATACGATCTTACATGAACTTACCGTCATATTGTTCTCGACGATATACTCGCTCGAACATAGTTGATAAACGACGTAAGCACGAATCAGTTCTATCGTGGTTTTACTCTTAAAAGCTGCAATCGGATCGTTAAAGTTCAAATCCAAAGGATCAATCTGTCGTGGAACCGGCTTTGCAGCAGCAGTAGTACCGGTGTGTTCACGTTCGTGCACCTGCACCAACTGCACCGATGGCTTCGTAACGTTCTCGAGAAACCCGACAGGAAGTGGTAGACACTTCCTTAGCTTTTTACCGGCACTGCTACGCGGCAGCGTTCTCAAAAACGCCATACCTCGTCGTCGCGTGTCTAATGTAAGAAGTGTCAGCAATAGGACGCTCTATTTAGAAAAATGAATCGTAACCCGCCTAGCGCTGATTTTTTTTTTTTTTTT
>SMSQ01021452.1:209592-222235 GCA_019453375.1 Ctenoplectra terminalis | reverse complement strand
TTTTTTTTTTTTTTTTTTTTTTTTTTTTTTTTTTACACAAGTTTACCACACGATATTTATGAATTATACACTGTAATTTATATAATGTCTCAACATCGTCACGAATTGAAATATATTTTTAATTCTACGGATTATTACCACTGCTCCTTATACGATTAATCGCACGACGCATAAAAGTATATAATTTTAGTGGTAATTCGAAATTTCGATTATATTTTATATCATTAATTCCATATATTTTGTTGTTGTATCGATACGTTACATACGATATAGAATAACCAATAAGAGTGGTTCGTTCGAAATGGTTAAATATTAAGTGAAATAATATTTATGACAAACCCTTTCTGGATAAATATTCATTTACAATGTAAGAAATATCTTAAACCATTCTATTATGAATGTTACGTAACAGTTTATTTTATTCTTATTCGTGTTCTTTGTATTTGTATTACATATCGTGAGATATGCATAATTTTCTTTCCTAAATCTCATTTTTGTCGTACAGACAACAAAATGTAATTTAATAACTTAAATTTCATATAAAAGCATTTCATTGAATTTATATTATATATAGAATATATGTAATTTATATGAAAATAATGCTAAAATTAATTTTTTTGTTTTTTAAACATATTACAAACAAATGTCGCCATAAAGTGTATAAATTATTTATCAACGGAAACAATTAACTTAAACAATTTCAATAAACTCATAAACATGCGAGTATTGATAAAATTACTTTGTTATAATAACTTCTGCTTAAAAGTTTACCAAAAGTGTTATTTAACCATACTTGAAATTGATGAAAATTGATGAAAATTGAAAGATTATATATTTGTTTAACATTTTTATTAATATTTGATTTTCTACAAATACATATTTTGCTTAAATTATTAAATATTGTATCTCATAAAATGTTTATACAAAATGACCTATTATTAAATTGATTATTAAATTGAAATGCTCAACAGGAAAAAGGAATGCTTTTGTTTAAACTTTGATAACTATCTTGCATGATTTTCATGTTATCATCCCTACCATTCTTCTCATTTATACCAGGCGCACAGTCAATTAAATTTTTAACCTCAAATTGTCAATTTAAAATTTACACGGTAAACAAAATGTAAAAAAGAAAACATCTTTAAAATGTTAAAGACAAAGTGATTTTTACTTAAAATTATAAATTGGTACAATTCTCTTACAAATGATATACCGCCGTTGATTGTACTGATACAAATTTTATAACCAATATTTATTAAAATCATACAGTGTTTGCTGAAATAATATTTGTGACAACAATTTTTAACATGCATTATTTACACCGTTATATAGTAACATTTTCACGTGTAACAGACCAACATTGTCGTGTATTAAAAAGTTCGTTTATTTTGCGAAATTAAATAAAAGAATGGATAATTCGATAAAATTGATTATATATAGAGGCAGTACAATTTTCAATAGCGTTATTGTTACACCTTGTACTGTGATTAAATACCAGCAAAAAGTAAACGAAACTAAAGATACATCTGAAACAAATTTTAACGTAAACGCAGTCGATGTAGTACGAGTAAATAAAATTTTCTTAAACAAAAAGGGATGTAATGCCTACTTGATATCGGCGTATATTGTTACATTGACAAATTCACAAACATATCGAAAAGCTGCACTTAAAAAATTGTTACATTATTTAGCATACAAATTATCGGATAACATCAATTTTGGAATCATCTTCATAAGATTACGAATGCCAAGAAAACAATTCTTAGATTATAAATGGTAAGGTTTCAACTATCGTTTCAATTGTTATCTTTTTTCACTATCAAACGATGAAACTGTATAATAAAATATAATTTTTCAATTTTAGGAACGAAAGAATAATACGGATGACAATGGAAAGGAAAGAAGTTGATCGTGCTATGTCTTGGTTGTCTACATTAGGTGGAGCATTTTCTGCTTTAGGAGAAGAATTTCAACATTGTGTAAGTTCTGTTTATTTAACGATACATTTATATCGAACAGAATGATGATCAAAAAATTATATTTTATGGCAATTTTTAATTAGATTGTTATTGTTTACAATAATTTTATCGCTCTTAATATTTTTTTTATTTTTCATATAAACTTTCATTATAATTCATCAAACTAAATGGAATCGAATAAAAATTTTCTTCTTAATGAGTTAACAAATAGATCACATTTGTTATATGCATAATGCTATTTTCTTCGATAATTGGAAAAACATTATGTATGTATTTCTTTTTTTTTTTTTTTTTTTTTTTTTTTTTTTTTTTTCTTTCACATAAATTAAAAATATTATATTTTTTTAATGCAGGCTGAAATAGCAGGAAAAATTTCTATAAAGCAATTTAAACTGGCACTTCGCCTCGAAGATCCCCTGTTGGTTGCTCGTTGTAAACTATACGCTGCCTTAAGTTTAATTCAACAAGGGAAGTTGGAAATACCAAAACAGATAGTCAGGTGTACTTACAAATTTGCTATCAGTCAGAATGACATTCGTTTGCAAAAAATGTGTCTAGGTATATGGGCTAAACTTAAATATTGTTACAAAATGCGAAAAGAACGGCATAAAACTATTTAGTATAAATTATATAAAGTTTTTTAACATAGTTTAGAATTAGGTTAATCAAATTTAATATTTATGTTTGAAAATAATGTGTACAAATATTGTTTCCAAAAATGTATTTTTTTGTAATCATTAAACAAATGTTAACGACAAACAATATTATTTTCTTTAAATTAAAAGTAATTAATTAAAGATATACATTTCCAACATTTTTATTAAATCTTCATACATCTATTGAGTGTTTTTTAATTTGCATCTATTTAAATTGTAAATATTATACATAAATGTGAATTTAAATGCTATTTTTGGAATTTTTTGTAGAATTTCATGGTTTTTATTTCAATTTCTAATTTCTGTTTAGTTTCTTTATATATTTAAACTATACATAGCTTATATACTTAAATGCCATTTATTGTAATATATATATATATACATATATATATATATATATATAAAAGACAAAGTACAAATAATATAATTCAACATTCTAGAATTACTCCTTAGTTGATGTTTATGAACTATAAAAGTGTTAAAGTCTTAATTTATTGTACTATGCTGTACCAATGTACTTACAACTTTATTTGATGTTTAATTTTTAATGTTAAATATAGTCTTTTGTTAACTAAAATATTTCATCTCAAAGTATTATAAGATTACATTATTATCAGTGAGCAAGAGTACCCATAGGGTCCCATGCAGGTAAGGTAATAGGTTCTTGTTTAAATACATCCAAAACATCCGCAGGTACTAATTTTTTATCAATAACTGCTTCAAAAACAAATTCGGAAAACCAATCAGCTGACAATAATAAATACCCTTTTTGTCCTTGATCATCTCCCCAAGAATTCTCTACTCGAAATTGTTTAATTTTACCTTCATTCTGAAAAGAGTTGTTATAACGTAATTTATAATATATGATACTTCCACTTCTTAAGATATAGTTAAGTGTAAATTATACAGGATGTCCTATTATAAAATGTAGTATTAGCAGTCTAGGCATGATTTTTTTTTTTTTTTTTTTCTTTATAACAAAATAAAAATGAAGAATACAGTTTTTAAAAGTTTCGTTTTCCAGAAAATCGATTTTTAAAATCTACTGAATATGTGCGCGTAAGTCTCGCAAGTCTCGCACTTCTTGGACATAACTATTTTCTTTATTTTCAAATTTTTTTCGCGTTCATTACCGCTACATTTAATAGGCTACTCCATCTACAGTATCGGACATAATTGAACTCATTACATATTTATAATTATTTTGATCGGTAAATAACTTCTGAAGATAAAATTTACAAATACCTGTTACGTAATATATCTGTGTTGTTCATAGTTTTAGATTATGATCTGAGATTGTACAAAATTTGAAAGAATGCACCCAATTTAATCTATCTTTTTAAATTTAATGAGTTCGAATTATTTTTGAATATTTAGTGTATATTTTTTTTATTATAAAGATAATTCTATTACAATTTAAGATTGTAAAGAACAAAGAATACGTTACATAATAAATATTTGCAAATTTTTATCTTTAGTTATTTATTGATCAAAATAATTATAAATATGTAGTGAGCTCATAATTTTGTCTGGCACTGTATGTATATATATTATAAAATTGATTTAAAAAGTTGTCAATATATTTGTGTAAAACATTTCAATAAACCTTATTAACTTACATCAATTGAAACAGCTGTAAGAGCCATTGCGTGTACCATCATCGAATCTCCATAAAGTAATCTGTCTGCTTTTGTGAGATTAACTTGTATATCAGTTCCAAACATTAATTTAAAGTCATATGCTCTTATGTCCTGTATACCTTGTTTAGCTATTACTCGTTTGTTTATATCACACCCAAACCATACAGGTTCATTTTGTTTTATACTTTCTGCGCATAATTTCATTAATAATTCAGGTGGTTGATTATTGTATAGAGTAAGTCTTCCACCCAAAACATTTCCTAAACAATCTATGGTATAAAGTTTTCCATATGGATTAGACGGCCTTGGATCTGTTACTAAACATACTTTATCATCTACATTATAGTAAGGTTTTACATATTTTTCATAAAATCCTACTGGTGTAATGGGTCCAACACAATTATAATTTTTCGATTTATCATAATATTCCCAAGTAATTGTTTTTGAAGGTATGCCTAAACAAATACCAATTATTCGGTAAATCACTACCATTTGTTCTATGATCTGAGCTTCTAATTCTTCATCTGTTGCACCATGAGATATTAAGTCTCTTAAATCTTTGGAATACTCTCTTAGTTTACTTTTCAAAATAGTATTCATACGTGAACTAGATTCACAACTGTAGGATTCTGGAAAACAGATTTTGGGAACCAGACCGTGTCTATTTATAAGATTAGTGATCATATCCCATTGCCCGCCATCATTAAGAAGATCATTTAATAAAAATGATACCAACCGCCCTTCTACGGATTCATTCCTTTTTGCAGTTTTTACAATATTATGTAGGAAATAATTACATCGTTCGACCTGTACAATAAAAAATACATTTTTAGGAATAATGTACACGCGTAGTTAGTATAAGATGATAGACATATTTAATATTAACCTTATCCCAAAAAAACAAATAAGCTTGACTAAATTCAAACTCATCCAAATTATATTGCTTCATAAAGGCACTTCTTATAACATTTAAAGTGGAAAATATCCAACATCTGCCAGAATTCTTCTGATTCGTTATAGGTTTTCCTTCGGTTACAATCTTGTGACTGAACACATGTTGCGATTCTTGCAGAACTTTTCGTGAAATACAAGCTTCCAAGGGATTAGTTCTTGTACATATATTCTGTGCCAAAGTATTACGGCTATCTTCATAAAATTTTTCACGTAGTTGGTTCAAAACTTCTGTTGTCAAAACACCTGCTGCTTAAAAATGAAATTAATATTTATGATTTAAATTTTAAAAAGTGTAATGTACATCATTTTTTAAGAAACACTTTTTTTTATGTTCATCATAGGTATAGTTTCATGAAATACGTAAAAAAATATTCCGATATCTTTTTACGAACGCAACAAAATTTTTTTTAAAAAACAGTTTTATCGATATTTTATAACACATTCTATTACAAGTTCATAAGCAATAAAATATGGAATAAAAATAAAAAATTATTCAACATCAAGATCATTTATTGGTAAAAGATAGTAATTAGCTTATTTTTGTACAAAGGTACTGCATATATATGTATACATACGAGCATACTTATAAATATGTATATATGATTTCCACGACTAAAAGTTTAATATAATTTAAGGTTATTTAATCAGTAGTAATATTGATATTTTTCGTTGAATATTATTAAAGATAATATGTAAAAATTGGTATAGCTCTAATTTACATTAAACTCAAAATTATTTAGATGAAAATAACAAAAATTATACATTAAGTATTACAATGTATCTAAAAAGTTAACAAAATTAATTGTGAAATTAACGTTAAAGTAATATTATATTAAACATTAAACATATTTAATAGATTGAATTATATATAAATTCATAAAAATTTTAATAAATCTCTAACAGTAATTCGTAGCAGATATATTTACGTTACATAATTTTTAAATACATATATATCACATAGTATCCTTAGCAAAAATATCTTATCATCGATATGTTTTTAGTTTCGTTGCAATATACAATTTAAAAAAAATCATAACTGTTCCTCGGAAAAATTTTCATATAACTAATCATTTTGTTGAAAATTAAAGCGTTGTCACGAGCTGATTAACTCCAACTTTCTTGGAAAACAAATATCTCTTTAACAGCAAATATTAAAAAAATGGTTAATAAGAACGGGGAGTGGCTAATCAAAATATTTGACAAAATATAATATTTACTGCAATGAAAAGTTCAATTTCTCCATATCTCTATTGCATGGATATTATATTATCAAAAAATACTAAAACTGAGAAGATAAATGTAAATAAAATCGCAACTTACAGGCAGCCATTGTGATGGGAGGATTCTTCTTGCTTCAACTAACTACAGCGGATTCAAAAGTTTCTACCAAGTACTATGTGAAGTTTAGAAATCGCATAAGCATACCACTTTTGTTGCCTGTATTTTATTCGTATGATAGAAGGAACAAAAATGATAATGCTATCTGCATCACGTATCACGTACATAAGCTTTAAAACAGAAGTTATATCTGGAATTCGATTCGAATAATTAAAAAGAATTATATTGTAAACCAATCAAAAAGCAAACTACTCTCCATTCAGTAAACGGGGTGAACGAAACTTTTTGTAATATTTTTCAAAATATTTTTTAACATTTTTGGCCGTAACGTAATGATATAATAACAAAATATTTGTGGTAACAGTGATATAACTAAAACTTTGGTAAGTTCAATGTTCCAGTAACCATTGAATTCGGTCGATGTATTTTTAACGTAAAAAAAAAAAGAATTGTAATCATTTATTATTTTAATTTATTTACATACATTAATGATCAATACTCGATTCGTTTAATTCATCTATGTTTGAAAATTAATGAAAAAAAACAAACATTTAAATGCCTTTTTCAAATAAAATTATAGGTTTTGAACGATTACATTTATTATTATAAATTGTAATTCAAAATTTTTGAAAATTCTACTTTTACATATAAAAGAATTTCGTTACGATTTAAATGTAAATTATATTTGAAGTTATTTTTGGTTTTAAGTATTTCTGATTGTCTTTAATTATTGAAAAATTTTATTTCTTGTTGTTAAAAAATTAAAAATCGTTTTAAACATATATCACACAATTATATACGTATATTAGTTATACAATTAAGGTATATACGAAATTTACCAATCTTATATTAGTGGTTAATAGGTATACGATTGTTTTAAAGTCATATTTCTTTATTCTTAAACTGGTTACAGGATAAAAAAAAAAAAAAAACAGATATGTTTATACAATTATATTTTATTTGCATGCTTTTAATCTTGTTTAAAATTATATATTAAAATATCATGAAAAAATTTTCTATAAATTTCCTATGTACAAAAAACTACACAGCTTAAATTGTACTCATAGTATTTATAATCGTATATTACAGACAGTATAAGTATTACCATGTAAGTAAGAGCCATATATATATATTGTTGATCAATTTTTAGTATATCAAAATGATTACAATGACTTCGCACATAATATTGCATTATAGTTTAGTTATGAACTCATATTTGGCGTAGGTGATTCTTCTACTTTTGATTCCAAAGAAAATGGTGGAATTCTACAATCGAACGCGTATCCATCTTCTCTTTCCATTCTAAATGTACCCCTGAAATAATATCATAATTTTACTAAATGACAAAACTTAATTATATTATTATATTATTAATAACATTAAAACATGTACGCAGAAAGATGTTACACAATCAGCGATACAATCAAGAATGGAATGATTCATCGTATTTGGCGATACGGGCCAATCATCGTGCACAAAATACTTTGCTTCGGGATGCAAACAGGCTGAAGAATTTTGTTCTACATTTTCAATTTAATTTTCTATGCAAAATAGGAAATTACTTCGTTCTCGATTGTACTACTTATTTCGAGGACTCTGGTATAAGTTTGCAAAATTATCTAACATATACTAACTAACATTATAATTTTATTGAAAAATAAAAAAAATATTGTAATTTCTTTAAATATTGTATTAATATGTACATACAAAGTGATTTTCATAACGAATATAAAGCAATAATAAAGTACGTACCACATATGACCACTAGCAGCTTGTAAACTCACATGGCTACTATATTGAAAAGCAGGTAACATTTTTGATAAGACAGGTTCTTGACCAACTACACCTCTTCCTCGAACAGTTTCCAGAGTACCAGAAAGACTAAATATTCTCCAATGTCTTTCACGTAATTGAACGCTCAAATCACCCAAATTTTCAAGACGGATACAGTAACGCCACTACGTATTTCATTTGATCAATGTAACATTATATCTATCGTTTGTATCAAATTTAGCTAACCTGCTATCTACAAACCGCACGCGATCGTTCACATTTTTTTGTGCGGTTCGCGAGATGATTTTTATACTATTAACAGTATTGAAACAAATTTATAAAAATTGAGTGATCGCAAAAAAAAAACAAAATATTTTATTAATGTAAAAAGTGTTTGAATAAAATAGATTGTTACGACACTTAATTATTGCTATATTTAAAATACTATTTTATTTCATGTATTAGTCCTTGGAATAATTTAAGTTGGCTAAGCTTGAATGACATCTATTGCATTATATAGGGTGTTAAAAAAAAGAGGGTTTAGATCTTTAATGATTGATAATATTTACGAAATTGGGTAAAAAACATAGGTCGATTGCTTAACTACGTGTTCCCATAAAAAAAGTCTAATAGGCTTAAGTCACGAAATCGCGGGGCCATGTAATTGGTTCACCCCCAAGCGCAGAAATCGAAAAAATTTATTATTATTATGTTTACTAAAGTTTTTTTCTTTTTACTCGGTGTATTATTCAGAGTACTATCTACCATATAAATCCAGAACCTCATTTTTTAAATACTTTGTATATCGTAATACTTACCCAATGTGCAGCTGTAGTTTGATTTCCTCTATAACCCATGTAAAATGGAATAACAGTAACACGAACATTTTCAGTAGTTTCTTTATGTACATCTGATAACTCCAACCAAGGATGATTTTTTTTTTGCCATGCTCTAAGGGTTTCTTGTGCGATAAAACACGGATCTCGATTTGGATTATATACTAAGAATTTGTCAAACAGTTCATGTTGCAATGCAGTCTTCTCATTTGTAGTGTAAGGTAAAACATCTTCATGAGCAACATAATCTAGTCCTGGTACTGTATATAAACTACGACTACTTTCATGATTACTTAGAAACGTTACAGCTTCTGTTTGAGCACGCTATGGAAATAGATTAATGTATAACGTCGATTATGATCTACATACTTAACGAATTTTCTACTTTAGAAGGTTTAACAATTCGATTTTTGAATTTTTAGATTTTCTTACACTTCAAGGCTAAACAAAATGTATTCCCGCTGTAGTTCCGAAAGGTCCTGATCGCGGATCAACGTGAAATTTAAAGTAGCGAGGTAGGGAAGAAGGTTGATCTCAAATGTAAGATTTTAGCTTCGGCAAATTATTTTATAGTTTCTGAGGTATTAACAAAAAAAAAAAATTTTAGCACCATACATCGAATATTACATATACAGACATGTCTAATCATGCCTATTCTGATCTTACTAAACAACTGTCTTTGCCGTAGTATAGTTTGTCTTTCTATAGCAGTCTATCGAGTAGCAGATAATACTATAGCGATATAGGCCAGAGTATCTATGTAGGGTGTCTCATAGATATAAGTTACATTACGTTACATTTTGATTATGGTGGTTGAAAAAATTCTGATCGCTAGTTATTAAGGAATTAAATATATTTGATCGACCAAATACCATCAGTCAGATAGAATTCAGTTAAACTCAGATTAATTTCTGATCGTTGCGAGGCATTCAGTAGTACTACAGTGGTCCTTGGGTTGAAATTTTATACGGAACGCTCTATAGATGCTAAAGTTATATTAGTAATATCTGGATAGGCGACATTCAAGATATTAGTCGTGTCTGTATACGCAATATGCAATATGCAATATATGCTACTGAAAGTTTTTTTTAATACCTTTGAAACTTTAATAATTGGTAAATAATACCTTTTAAGTACCTTAATAATTGGTCGAAGCTAAGATTTTACATTTTAAGTATCCCCTACCCTCTAAACTTGACGTTGATTGGCTGTCAGAGCCTTTTGGAACTTCATTCTGTATTTCTATAATATTAACACAAAATTCGTAAAACTATCAAAATTTCAGATTTAAATACATGTCGTTATGCACCTTTTCTCGAAATTTTGTTTATAATTAAGTAAAGTATAAAAAAACATATACACAAAAGTTGAATTCTTTGTATGTTTAGTAACAATTTTTTATATAACAAAAATCAATTTGAAAATGATTGTCTAAACTATAATATCCTGTTAATATACTCATACTTACTATATAAGGATAATCTCTTTGGTCAATTAATACCTGATAAAATGTATGAGTTCTACCTTTTACTTCTTTTCCGACGCTATTATAATGATCACTTGTGTTTCTATAATCAAATGGAATTTTTCAGCAATGATTTATTAATCATTTTATAACAATAAAATCAATGATTAAATTCTAGACTTACCCTTCTTTTTTATTTGGAATATCTCTATCGTACACCCTTGCTGTCCATGGAAACAATATTACGCCACGATAACCAAATACTCTATGTAGAATTAACTGACCAGTTTCATATTTTCCTTGTAATTTTGGTGTTTCCAATTTTCCTACTTCTGCTAATCTACGATATAAATATATTTAGGACGATTAACAGATCAATTTCTTAGTAAAGTATATAACTTGCAACTGATTTTCTTTATTTCTAAGTAACATGTATTTAAAAATAAACCATTTTATATTCAATTCCTTTAATTGTTCGGTAAACTACTTCTTTTTGTGTGCGCGCGCGCGTGTGTGTGTGTGTGTGTGGAATTTTTAAAGGAAAGACCTATTTCAACATTGACAAAATATATTTACTAATTTATTTAAAAGACTTCATTTTCGTAATACATATTTTACAGTAAAAAACTATACTGAATATTTTACTTTATGCAACTACATTTGGTTTAATATGAAGTTTATATTACCTGATATGCCTTACGTGAAACAAACAAAATTTTTTCGGTGCTTTAAGAAAGTAGCATTTTAATTTGCGAGTAACAAAATTTCGTGCAAGTTCCATACTTTCTTGAAAAATACTTTTAATGGAATACAACTTTTAGTTTAGGCTGTATAACACTGGATCGAAAATACATGATATTGCCTTCTTGACGTTTCGGTAACTTTTTATTACGTTACAGTAATAAAGATTATGCGTTATGTTTAGATGCGCACTTAGAGTAAAGGCAGATTCTCATGGTAATGTAACGAAATAAACGTAAAATAAAAGTCTAAATTCCGAAATTACAGTGTTGTGTACATTTTAATTTATAAAACCAAACAATTATAGTATAATTATTTTCATTTATGTATAGTATTCACTTATTTTCATATTGAAAAAATGTAATAGTAACAAAATATAAAATATAAAATATAAAATATAAAATATAAAATATGAGCATAGAAATAACAATAACTGTTCCATTAATCGTAAAATTAGATAAAAATATAGACTAATGAATACTTTTACCAATTCAATCCATAAATATTGCACTAACAATAATAAGTACAATAATTTGAATCAAAACGGTTTCATATTACATGAAAAGCATCACATTACATGTAAATATACGTATACGTATCAGTTCCCTGAACCGTACAAATTTTCATTTATTACCTATATCATTTGAACATTTTTAATAGTTATAGCATTTTAATAGACGAAAATATAATTTTATTCCGAATCTTTATATGACTTAAATAGCTTATTTATGACTAATCTATATAATCTATATAAACATAAATTTATGTACACGCACCTTTATAGTATACATATGATTGTACCACGTTGTAGTTGCAACAAAACCGGGAACATTTACTCACAGCATAAATGTTACTGATTCAGTTATTTAAGAAAAAGTGTGTACATTTGATTAAAATATAAAAATAGTTTAACGAAACACTTATTGTTACGTATTTATTAAATGAATGATAAGGAAAATTGTTACATATATAATATTTTGCAAAATGAATTACACAATACAGAGGTTTCTTATATTAACGCGTAGAAGTAGCTTTAATTTCAATAGCATTAATGTTTATAGAAAATTTAATACTATTTTAATGCCATGCAATCGCGTGTTAACAAAACGTATACTTATGACAAAATTAAGTTTTCAATTGAATCGTAACAATTCATTACATACTACTGTAGTCCCATTAAATAAAACAAAATCCAATTTGAAACTGCTCGAAAATACGGATAAAAGTAATTATTCCGCAGTTCCGTTTAAAAAAAGGCCAA
>SMSQ01021452.1:168926-208387 GCA_019453375.1 Ctenoplectra terminalis | reverse complement strand
TATATATTATTCTGTATATTCAATTTAAATGTATTTACATATGTATAATGAAATAATGTTATAAAATATCAATAGTTTATCAGTACTAATGATTTGTTTGTAAAATTTTTTATATATTTATTAAATATTTATTAGCTTACTTTTTTATTTATATTTTTAATGAACCATTGTGATATTTTTTACAAGTTAATTATGATATAACTTGTACATAAAAATTTTTGTATGTAATTTTTGCATAACATGTACATTATATTAGTAAAATATTATTTTTCGTTTTATTTTCAAGTTGTAAACATATTTTTAGTTCCAATTGGTATAAAGTAAGCATCGGAATATCTTGTTTTAATCAAAGTTAAATTTCATTTCAAGCACATAAAATTTTATTTGTACGTGCTTCTATTTAAATAATAATCTATCAAATTATTTATTATTGAATTAAGTTTAGAAAATATATTGCAAAATTAATATAGGATCTTTTTTGTTATCTGTCAGCTATTATTTGTAACTTCTAATTAATATATAAAATGACACTTTAGATAACAAATATTTTTTTTTTACATCATTTTCAATACGTTTTGAAACTGTTTAAGAAATTCATGAAAAAAAATGTATACAATAAAATAAAAACAAATACCGACAAATTAAATAACGATCTTATTATGGAGGCCAATAAGCTAAGATCTCTTGAAAAATCTTTAGAAATTGGAAAATATTAAGTTTGAGCAGTTGTATAAACAATGAATCGTCATATTAAAGGAATAATAAAAAATAACAGTATAAATTATGTTAGCAGAGAGCGATAGGCAGATAACAGGAAAGAACTTTAATATGTAATTATTTAAAGTTAATAGTAAATTTTGTGTAAATAATTTAAAATATATTAGCATTGTTTAAACCTAAAACTTATATATAATTTGAAGCAAATACTAGATTAATTCATCCAGACTTATTTAAAATCTGTGGTTTAAAAGGTTTTTTGTAAAATTTTCTCTATTATAAAGAAGAAATAATTATGGACTCAATACTTTGTTTGCCTTCCTCTGCACGTGAGATAGAAGAATTAATAGAAAAAGCCAAAGATTGGGCACTTATGCATGGAATGTGCATGAGATCAAAAAAAAAATTTGATAAAAATACTCTACAATTTGCACCGTTTATTCTGTTGCCATCTCCATTTCCAAGAAAAGAATTCATAAATGCTTGTCAAATTCAGACAGTATTAAACATACTTATACATCGAGTTGCCCAAGATTATAACTTTTTGAAAGAAACTTTAGAGGAAACGATTAAAGTTGACAATTTTACTAAAGAATTGTTTGAAATTTGTGAAATCATAAATAGCGAAGGAGGATCGGCGCAAAAAGTATCGCTTGGTATATTGCGATCGGATTTAATGTTGGATACGACTTGTCCACAGAAAGATACGAATGAACAATGTTTACCATATTGTTGCTGGAAACAAGTTGAAATAAATACAATTGCATCTGGTTTTGGTTGGTTAGGACCTGCTTCAACCGAATTACATAAATTTGTATTAAGGGAACTTGGTTACTATAAAGAAGTAGAAAATCTTCCAGAGAATAATGCATTACAAATAATATGTTCAAGTATAGTTGAAGCATGGAAGATGTATGGAAATCAACAGTATGTTTGTAATTAATTGCTTAAATTAAAAGAAATATTTAATATTTAATTTTTTACAGAGCAGTAATTTTATTTGTTGTCGAAGATATTACGTATAATATATGTGATCAACGTTTTCATGAATTTGAAATAAGAAAACAAAATCCAAATATCAAAGTCATTCGCAGAAATTTAACAGAATTGACGACTACTGCTAAATTGGGTGCTAAAAAAGAATTGATAGTAGATAATTATATTGTATCTATAGTATATTATAGATGTGGATATGAACCTGAACAATATCATACACAAAAAGAATGGGAAGTAAGATTATTGATAGAAAGATCATTAGCAATTAAGTGTCCTACTATTCAATATCATTTAGCAGGAACTAAAAAAGTTCAACAGGCTCTAGCGAAGCCAGGTGTAATTAATAAGTTTTTAGAAAATGAAAAAACATGTGCAGAAATTAAAGAAATATTCACCGGTAAGTGAATTATTTTGTTAGCAACAAGTAACATCGAGACACAAATTGAAATATTATGCTTTTTTATATATAGAGCTTTACGCATTAGACTTTGATGAACACGGAGATGCCGCTATAGAAATGGGAATCGCAGATTCAGATCGATTTGTACTAAAGCCTCAGCGGGAAGGAGGTTGCAATAACAAATATGGATTAGATATCAAATATTTTCTAGAATCTGTAAAAAATAAAACAGAGAGAGTAGCTTGGATTCTTATGAACAAAATTCATCCTCCAATTCATAAGAGTTATATGATTAAACCTGAAGATGATACGAGTACAGAACTCAGAGAATTGGTTTCTGAATTAGGAATATTTGGTGTTATAATTGCCGATGAAAATAATATGTTCATTAACAAGCAAAGTGGTCATATGTTTAGGACAAAGTTAGCTACTGCTAACGAAGGTGGTGTTGCATCAGGGTTGGGTGCATGTGACAGTCCATTTCTAATAGATTGAAAGATAAATCTTAATCTTTTAGTAACGAAGCGAAGTCTCATAGACTTGATTCGTCAACATTTATTTTTTTTAACGATAAGGTTGCAAATTTCGTCAACTTAAATTAAATATTAATAAGTATAAAAAATTAGTACGATTTTTATTGTCCAGAATCTCGCACGTTTATGTACAAATAATCAAAAAATAGAAAAGTTCTATAGATTCTACCTCAGACTTTATATCCGAATATCTTCCTCCGATATTAAAAAATTAATAATACTTTCAATAATATATGAAATAATGTTATACATGGAACAAGGCTTTATTTTATTGTAAAGGTATATTAAGTAGTCGACTAAGTGTTGTTACCTAAAGCTAAATTTGATTAATTTATGTAGCATGTGCGTAATATTTTTTAATGGTCATTATCAAAGACAACTATATATATAAAACATTTAAGTATTTCTACTTTTTACCTTATTTAGTTAAATATAACATCAGCTTTTTTTTATTGGATATATGTTTTGTATATAGCTTTAATTTCATACTGTTATTTCATACATATGACACATTAACAATGTATTATTTTTTTAAATGAATATATTACTTACAAGTATACTCAGGGTAATTTATATTTTATGTTTAATTATAAAGAGTTATGTTATTATTATAATGTGACTAAACTTGTGAGATACAAATAATAAAATGTTCTTAAAATATATGTATGAATTTTCATACATATGTTCTTAACATATTTTTTTATGAAATTAAAATTAAGGTATATATTAAGATTGTAATATCCAAAAACTGTTTATAATTTATACAGTGATAACTGAATAGTAGTCTTAAAAAATGTTTTACAGACAAAACATTTTATGAACTTTTGTATCTTCGGTTTAACGATATCTTAAGTATTATAATTTTTATACAATTTATTTAAATACATTTACATAGAATATCTTTAAATATTTTTATATGCATTACATAATTACTTTATTTTCTTGATAATCTCAGGTTTTAAAACAAATCATTAAAAGTATAGAAATAATACACAATAGTAGTCTAATATAAAAAAATTTAACAAATATTATTTATCTTACATCATACATTTATACATTATTTTGCTGTGCTTTATATAGAATATTTTTACAGCTTTACCAGATGTTATTCATGCTATGGCAAAATATGATATTGAAAATGAATCAAGAGAAATCTTTTTTTTCCGAGAAGGTACTATAGTGATGTGGAATATTTCTGAGCTCGAGTGTGAAAATATATTAGAATTTTTAAAAAAATATGAACAAAATTCTTACATGCAGCATATTGTACAATCTGAGAGTGAAGCGATGTGCTATAGTTATACTGACGAGGGGTAATAATATAAGAGATTTAAATTTCATTATTTTTACAATTATTTTATTATAAAAATGTAAACGTAACATTTATTACATTTTTATTTATTTTACAAATCGTTTCTAGAAAAAAAAGTCATATAAAGAACAGTAAGATGGTGTTAACTTTAAACGCAACAAATTTAGACAAATATACATTTTCTAATGCAATGGCACAGTCTGTCAAGTTAGGTATATGGGAAGCATCCTTAGATAATTACATAGATTGTATAGAATTTGTTACCGAAGATTTAAAAACTGGCAGAAAACTTAGAATGTCTCAACAAGAAGTATTAAGAAAACAAGGAGAATTATTTGCATTACGGCATTCGATTAATTTAAGCTCGGATTTATTAGATACACCGGATTTCTATTGGGAGAGAGAAGATTTAGAACGTCTTTATCAAGAGACTTGTTCATATTTTAATGTTGCAAAACGCACAAGAGTAAGTTATAAAAAAAAATTAATATTGATTTTATCGTACAACATAAACCTAAAGCTGTACAGCGTATAAGAAATCATCATAGTATAATAGAAAAAGAAGTGGTTCCTTATGCAGAAGTAAATCAAAATGATGGAACAAAATTTTTTCTATAATGTTTCGTTTTTGAGATAATCAAATTTAAAACGTAAATGTTCTATAAATATGTGTGTATTTCATTAATTATCGACATGAATTCTTGACGTTATAACGATTCGAAAATCTGTCCTTTTTTAGATCAGAAAATTTACATTATCTTCTGCACAGACTATGTATTTAACAGGATCCTAAATATAAAAAGTATTATTATATTGCACGAGGAATCAATTAATTTTCAATACACCAATTATGAAATTATGTAATTATATAGTTAATTTTATTTTATAGGTTATAAATGAAAAAATAAATCATTGTGTGGAACTTATAGCAATTGTAGCTGCACATTTAAGCGATCGTCATCATATTCGTTTAGAATGGATGATTATCATTCTTATCATGGTTGAGGTTGGTTTTGAAATATTACATTACGTTGATAAGTATTTTTCCTAATGTACGTAAAATAATTATATGTATTAATTTTGAAAGTAATTGAATAGTAATTGTTACTATTTGTAATATATTTAACTGTAGAAAATATATAAACTGTAAATTTATATTAGAAATAAAAATTATAATGTTGCAGTTGTGAACGCAACTATGAATTTAATTGTTTTATTATTAAGAATGTATCGAGTATACCATCACTTATTGTTTATTTCCTTGCTTATTATTGTATTTATTTAGATTGCTTTACTCTATTTTATTCTGTGATTAATTATATAAATTATTAAGCGATGAATATCAATAACTATATTGACGAAATATTATTTAAATTAATTAAATATATGACTATAAAACGAAAAAAATATTAAAAAGTATGCTTTCAGAGAAGAAAAAAATGTAATATTAATTTTTATGCAAAATAGTAGAAATTAATAGTAGAAAATAAGAAACCTTGTTCCATCAAATTTTGGTTGAAATTTTTTACTATTTTAAGTAATATGTAATAAGTCTTGTGAAGTTAAATATACATAGACAGTTTTGATTTTCGACATTTACGTAAGATTCAGATAATATCGGCAGCTGCGAATGCAACACGTCAATAATTGCAATATAGAACAAGGACACTTGTTTACCTCAATACGTTATTTTCGATTACATTCATGATCATTGGCGCTTAATTAAAACAGGTCTTAAGAAATTATTAATGCTATTTTTCATTAATTCTTATTTACGAATACTAACTTAGCTTTTTCGAAGACAAATTTTATTTAATATTTACAAATAATACCTTATTTTTATCTATTGTTTTCAGTTTAATGTAAAAATTATAATATAAATTATTACAATATTTTATGCTTTTTTAAAAATAACTTATTGAGAAATTACTCCAAATTTTAATTTTTTATCTTTTTTATATTTATTTGTAACTCATTACAACATAATATCAAATAATATCTAAAATATGTATATATTTAATACGAAAAGTTTAATTTGATACAAACTGTTTAATAACAAAAACATTAACAAAATCATTTTTATACGCAATATTATGCTTTGTTTCACATATTACCAGGCGCGCATATGTATTCTACTATTTCAATTAATATTATAAGTTTTATTGTGATTAGTTTAATTATATTAATTGATCTCATTACGTATAATTATATGTATAGAGGTGTACAAATACATTACATACACAACTACACATTTAATAACATATATGTTTATACATATGTACACACATGTGCACGCTTATACGCACGCGCTTAGAGAAAGAATATACGGACACCAATTGAGAGACTATTACATTTGTCTTAAAAATATTATTTTATCTAACTTTGCTGTAATAATAAAAACAAAAATACTTCACATTGTAAAACAAATTATGTATAATTGTTCACAAAAGTATTCGACCATCTTAGGTATTAATCTTATTTCTTTAAAATATAATTTTGTTTCCTGTATATTCTGCTGTATTTAAAAAATGTCATATATTATTATAAAATATTCCTTTAAATCTTTCTCAAAGTCATATTTTAATTTAATCTTTTATTTGTATACCTATAATTGTACACAAAATTTGCTTAATACCTAAGGTGGTCTTTTCGTGACTAATTGTATAANTACCTATAATTGTACACAAAATTTGCTTAATACCTAAGGTGGTCTTTTTGTGACTAATTGTATAAATTAATTATTAATTATTAATTATTAATTATTAATTATTAATTATTATAACTTCAATTAGATCAAACGAAACAATTAAATTTATATATAATCGTACCTAATTTTCACAAATAATATGAAGATCGAACGAAATGAACGAAATGAACGAAATGAACGAAATGAACGAAATGAACGAAATGAACGAAATGAACGAAATGAACGAAATGAACGAAATGTATGTGGTAAGTTAATTCGATAAAAGAGGAACGGATAAAGAACAGTATGCTCGCTGTTTCATTTCCTGTTCTTTCAGCTAATTCAATAGAGATGCTGTGTCGTACGTGCGTTCCTTAGATACATTCCCGTGAATCGTACGCATGACTCGCACCCTTCTGCGCCTGTATCGAAAGCGAAGTGAAGCCGTAGGCCAGTTTCAGCGATAATAGCACCCACTTGTCGGCTAGCTGATGCCGTGGCAAGTCCAACTTTGTGCTCATCCGTTTGTCTACGCCGCTACAATATCCTGAAAAATACTTTGAAACGCTAACGTTTTATATACGTTACGAATTTCGCAATTATTTACAAACCACCTAATTATTCGTAATTATGTCAATTCGAAACAGCTGTTTATTTTCAAATCAAATGTTGCACGTTTGAAGATACCCACGTAAGTATATGCTCGCATGATATCAACTAATTTTAACAAGTTACCAAAATTGTTCCAGTTTGATTATTTTGATTTTTCGTTTAAATCGATAAACCAATTACATTAATTTTTTAACAAATACCAAGTATCATATGTTTAAATTACTTCTGCTTTCACTTGTCTGCTTTAGAAATTCTACGGGTTCTAATTACCGATTCTAAGAAAATTAATGAATCTTTAATGTTTGTTTCAGCCGTTTCATTCATTATTTTATAAATTTCTCTATTTAAACTTCAACGAATCAAAATTCAATTCTGATTTAATTACATAAAATTTATCAAGCGATTAAATAATGACAAATAATATATTAATTAATACCGTGTACAATTTATCGTATTTAGGCTGAAGGAAGGTATACATGTGTTCTTTTGTGTGTAAAAATTTAAAAGAATGATTGAAACGTTTGCAATACAACCTGTGAATAATGATGGCACGCGTCACAACCTTCGATTGATCGTCTTTCTATCGTAGAACTTTCGCGCTCATTTTTTTTTTTTTTTTTCCTTTTTTTTTTTACTCACGATATGTTTGCCACGCGTCAGGAATCTCTCCTCTCTGTTCTAGTTTTGATGTTTCTCTTTTTTCCGGTGAATATATCGCTGTACGCGATACAACGTTATAAAAAGCTCTGTTGTTTCCTATTTTTTCCTTTTATCGTAATTTTGACGTACATATGTTTCCTTTTCGATTATTTTAAACTGACAAAATTTTTTTATTTTCCAGTCGTTTCGTTAGTTATTTTTCCTTTTATTAAAACAAATTTTTTTTCAATATAGAAGAACACGTTGAATTTAAAAATCTTTTTCTTCTGAAACTTAAATGTGTTGCAACGGTGCGTTAAGAAAGTAAGAGTCGTTGCAAGTGTGAACCATTGAAATATCGATTTAGGTTCAAATATAGTCTCCCTATAGTCTCCCTACTTAAATAATGTAGGGACGGAAGTATAGCGAATACTTGTTGCGCGTCTATTTTGAGCGAAAACAGTTCTTTTAAGCTGTATTTATTTTTCAATATTAACGTTCTCCAATACTTGATTTAGTTAAATAATTAGTTGAACCGAAATTTCATCCTCATTTTTCTAGTACATGTAGAATAAGTTGTACAATTTGGAATATAGTATTTGCGTTGGAAAACTTTTACTTTTTAACTTGTTAAAAACTTTTTAATAACTTTTTAATAACTCGTATCGATAATAAAGTTTTCAATTTAGTTTTCATGTATAGTTTGTTTTTACACATTTTATGCTCTAAATATGTTACTTCTTTTTTTTTGTATTTAATTATTATCTTCGTTCCACTTTTTTTGTTCAACTTTATCTCGAATTAAATTGTCATTAAATGCTAAACAGATATAAAAATTTTTAACATATTTTAACAACTTTTTGATAATTAATCTTTTATGTTCTACAAACGCGTTATTAATCAAGACTTAGAAATAATTAATTGCTAATTTAAGTAAATGTATTAATTTTCTTAGAGACGTATTTATAAGCATATGAAAATATGTATAATGTAATATATATATACATATATATTACAATTTTTTTTTAACAATGTTATGAATTGTGAAGGTTCGTTTCGTTCGATAAAATGAAAGGAATGTTAGGACGCGAACAACACAGATGTCAGAAATTCCGACATGTAAAGAAAAAATAAAAATATATCATTCCTCTATTCTAAAGAATAGAATAGTCTGTTTATATAAATTAAAGCATATATTAATACAGGGTGTTTTAGATTTTAACGAGAAAATTTTAAGAATATATAGAGGGAGTCAAAATAAGAAAAAATAGTTTATTTAAATATGTTTGTTGTCACTTCGATTCCAAAATATAAAAACGTGTCTTATTTTATGATTGTCAAAATGCATTGCATGAAAATCACTCAACGCGTACAATTATAGATTTTCAAAGTAAAGGGAATATTTTCACATCAATTAATCAGTTTAATAAAGTTTTTAAATGAAAATCATTTTATTGTATGCGTAACTTAAAAATTTGTTATCGTGTCAGTTGTCATTTTTACTATTATTCTAGTCTCTTCTAAACTTTAGTAGACATTTTAAATTTCGTAAGCTTCTTACCCCTTGTAATATCTCGGAAACTAATTTTTTGTAAATAAACCTAATGATGAACATACATTTATGAACTTAATTTTCTATTTTGACTTACTGTACGATCCTGATGTTTATTTGTTAAAACTTGAGACATTCTGTATAAATTTCTTGTTACGTGCACAAAATTATGACATTAAAAATATATAAGAATCGAGCAATATTGTATAAACATAAGTATTTTATAAAATAATCTAGGTAAAATAAACTCGTTTAAAGGGCATAGCTGAATAAGGGGGTCAAAAATGCCCCTAAACCAAATTCGACTTGCGATGGATCATTCAATAGCTTATGAAGAAAATACAATTTATGCCAAGTTTCAACTTCGTACCTTCACCGAGGAGATAGTAGTGAAGGATAAAAATTAAAAAATTACGTTTTTTCTCAATGTCTCTTATCTTAGAGTATGAAAATTTTTTAAAAAATTAGAGATATTTTTGTTAACAGGACATATGTTACAGAATTTTTTCAAATTTTACAGACTGACTGATTTAGATCTTTGATTCGTTTCAGAATTTTTCATGCTCTAAGATAGAAGAAATTGAGCAGAAACGTTATTTTTTAATTTTTACCCTTTACTAACCCCCTCCCCAGTGAAGATACAGAGTTGAAACATGGGACAGATTGTTTTTTCTTGATAAGCTATCGAATGATCCATCGCAAGTCGAATTTGATTTAGGAGCATTTTTGACTTCCTTATCTGGCTATATTTTTTGATTATATTTAGTATGAAAAATATGTTTTTTTTTTTAATCCTATGTTAATAGTTTAATTTGCTAAAAAGTAGTAGTGGTACAGTAACATAAATGTTCATTTATTAAAGCATTTTTATTTAAACAATTTTATTAACTTTTTTTTTTTTTTTTAATCAATATTGTTTCTATCAATAATATATTTTAGAAGTTCTTCTATCTTAGAATAATTTTTTTTTTTTAAGTCGATAATAGTTTATTAATCAAATTTTACTAATTTTTTTAAGATAATTTTGTTGTTAACATATTTTTATTTTTTCAGGCTAATGTTCATTATAAAAAGTTTATGGATTACTTTAAATTATTTTAAGATTCTATTAAGTTAAACAATGGATGTTATAGCAAAGGATGAAGGTAAAGGAACCAGATGGGTCTGTCCAAACGATAGACATTTAGCATTAAGAGCAAAGTAAGTATAAATATATTTTTAAAACTTGTGTATTTATTATAATTATATTAAAATTATATTATAACTATAGCTGCATTAGAATAGTAGAGTGTAGAAATTTATTTACTCACTTCTATTTCAGTTTAAAATATATTGAATTTAAAATAAATTAAAATAAATATTTTTTTTATAGTAATTATTTGTCAAACTGTCAGTATTACGTAACTTTAATAACAAATATTACAAAAAAATGAATAAATTTTGTACCGATCTCATGTATTATGTAAACAGTTTCTTATTATGAATTAAACTATTATGAACTGATTTTGTTTGTAATTAATAAAATATGAATAATTAGGTTACGAACAGGTTGGTCTGTAAAAACTGGTTATCTAGATTCAAAACGGGGTTCTTATTCAAATTCTTACTCAAGTGGCACAAACCGATGTACACAATCATTTGTACTTACTGAAGAAGAACAACAAAGAATTATCCAGGTAAATTTTCTGTTTTGTTTCTTATCCTTAAAATTTTTATTTTAACTTGTAAAAGATCAATTTGGATTTGGGATTTGGTTAGACGGTGTGTGTGCGAGTGGTATAGAGTGCAACAGATAAAATTAATATAAGAATATAAATAGTATAAAGGAGAAGTAGGATAGGTGGTGGATAAAGAAGTAAAGGGAGGAATAGAGGGAAGGTGGAAAGAATAATCGGTTGATAGGGTGGGACAATGGCAAATAAGATAAAAGGTATACCAGAAACAGAAAAGAGGAAAAGAGGCAGATAGATAACAGATATCTGCAAGTCAAATTCAGAAGCAAATGAAAGTGATGAATGTGATACAGTGGAGACAAAGAAGAAAGTGGATAAGAAGAAAACACCGCAAAGAATAGAAGGGAAAAGAGAAGAACGGAACAATACAGGAAACGAAAGGAAATTTGATAAATTAATGATAGAGCAAAGGAAGTCATTTGAAGGTGCTAAAGGAAATTAATGAAGGCAGAGAGGCACTGGAAAAGAAAGTGGAAAAGGAAGTTAAGGAAGTAACAAGAAGAATGTCAGTAATGGAAATGGGATGGAAAGTGAGGAATTACTTTAAAAAATGTAGGAAATGTTGACAAGAATAGAGGAAAAGGAGGAAGAAAAAAGAAGAAAGGAAAAGAAGAAGAGAAGAATTAGATGGGAAAGTAGAACGGAAGAAAAAAACCAAAGAAATATAAAAGGACTGGGCAACGGAGATAGACCAAAGCATGCAAAGGGAGGTGAAATTGATTAACAAAAGATTAGAAAAACAGGAGAGAAAAGAAAGAAAGTATAACGTTATGATAAGAAGATTAAGAGTACAGAAAACAGAAGAAAGGAAGGAAAAGAAGAGTTTTTAGGGGAAAAATTTAAAGTTAGAGAAGACGTTAAAGAAGCTTGGTAATTGTACAACTGAAAAGCTGGAAAGTAAAGCAGGAGATAATGGATAAAAAAGCAAAGGTGAGGTTAGAGGATGTATATATTGAACATGAACTGATAGAAGAGCAGTGCAAAGAAAACTGAGGCACTTAGCAAAGAAGAAAAGGATGGAGGGGAAAGAAGTTTAGGTAAAATATAGAAGGAATGTATACGGGACAAGTGGTCTAGCTGGAATGATGAGAAAGGAGAAGTAGAAGAGAGGAAGTTTTTTCAAACATAGTCACACCGAACGAAAAATAAGTTACGCAAATAGTGGAGCAGGCTGTAGGGAGTTAGAGGTCTCAAATGGTTCGAAGAAAACCAGAATTAGGGAAAAATAGAGGGAAACTGTTATTTTGGAATGTAATGGGAATAATGGGGAAGAATAGGGATTTCTGGAGGTATGTGTGGAGTAATTTGATTATGTTGGATTAAGAGAGAGACATAGATAGAATAAAAAACATGGAAAAATCTAAAATTAAAACTGCCAAAAGGGTTTGTGCGGAGAGTGTAACCAGCACGTACAATCAGAGAAAAGGGAAGGGCAAGTGGAGGAATTTTTATAAGTATAAAAAAAAGGATGGGAAATAGTGGAAGAAAATAGCAATACGAAAGTTCTAGTAGGGTCAAAGATAAGAATTGGAGAAGAGATGTACATATATTTGGACAATATACACTGTGTCCTAAAAGGACTGCAGGTCCCTTTAAGGGGTGATTCCTGACATGATTCCGAGCAACTTTCTGCTTTGCGAAAATTTCAAATTCGGCTTTGTTAACGAGTTATTAACGAAAAACATTGACCAATCACAGAGCGTATTAAAACAATAAAAATAAAATTAAACGACAGTGTTAAACACTATTAAAGAACTATGTTTAAGATTTATGATCAATAATAGTGTTTGATGTTATTTGAATAAATTTTTATTGGAAAAACGAATTGCATTCTATTCGTTATTAAATTTCAATTACTTTTCATAGATTTGTTCATTATCCATTTGGAGTATCGGATAAATTCAATTCATTTGTTCTACACAAATAACAATTAACTTAGTTTATTCGATATAACTTTTGTTTAATATTCGTCAACAGTAGCTTCGATACATCCTGAGCTGCTCGTAGAAACAGAAGCGCGGCGTAGAATCCAACGCTCCCGCTGACGCCCAGCCGTCTTACTCGTTCTGTGATTGATCAGTGTTTTTCGTTAATAACTAGTTAACAAAGCCGAATTTGACATTTTCGCAAATAAAAAATTGCAAAGAAAAGAATCGCCTCAGTAATCACTCCTTAAAGGGACTTACAGACCTTTTGGGACACCCTGTATATGTGTATTGACTGCACCATTGTTGGAGTCCGGAAAAGTAGTCGAAACAAAGTAGATCTCTGTACATTCTAGCCGTCTCAAATATCGCCCAACCGCTCGCCGTTAAGTGATCGCTCGCTGCCGGCTGAACGGAAAGGAAAGCAATGTCAGCGGCGGGCTCGACGTGTTAATCGTCTATCAAATCTTCTGGCCATTAATGCTTCGGTCTTCTCGTTTCACTTTATTATTCCAAGAATGCGTGTAATAAGGTGTTGGTGTGATGTGCTATTTTTTCGTAATGCTTTATGCTGCTTTTCTGTATTACTTCCTTCACAAAAGGGATATGTAGGTCATCATGTAATGTTTGGTTTGACACATACCAAGGAGCTTCTGTAATCAGTCTTAATATTTTTAATTGCATTCTCTGTATTATTGTTATGTTGGATTTGCTGGCACGTCCCCATAGTTCCACCCAATAGACCCCATATAGGTTTAATAACAGTTTTATGTAACAAGATTTTGTTTTCTAATGTTAATGGGGACTTTTGTTTAAATAGCCAGTAAATATCTTTTATTTCGCAGTCTCTTTGTTTCCGTTTGTCTACCATGTGTTCTTTCCAAGTAAGTTTGTTATAGAAATGGAGACCTAGATATTATTCTGTTGCGAATTGGAGTATTTCCGTGTTATTGATTCGGACAGAAGGACAGTGACTCTTTCTGAGGGTAAATGTTACTTACACCGATTTGGTCTCGTTAATTTTTATTTTCCATTTATCTAGCCAATATTGTAATTAGTCCAGATAATGTTGTAAGTTGCTGGAAGCCAGTATCGGGTTTTGATGACAAGCAAATACGACTGTATTGGTAGGAAGATCTGATGTATGTATCACATCGTTCAATAAGTCCCGAGACTAACGCAGAGTTGGTGCTAGTAGTACCAAACTGGCCATGTTTCCCTAGAGTACGAACCTTTACATGAAACGTGTAAAAATTTCACGTTGGTCGGACCACAAACAGCAGAGTTATCGAGGTTAGAGTAAAGTCACTTTGTAATTTGTTTGAAAAATGGAAAAAAGCGAGTTTCGCGTGTTGATAAAACATTGTTTTTTAATGGGTAAAAACACCGTAGAAGCCCAGCAATGGCTCGAAAAACATTACCCGGACTCCTCTCCATCCAAACCAACGATTTGTCGGTGGTATGCTGTGTTTAAACGTGGTCGTACGGACACAAACGATGCGGAACGTTCGGGTAGGCCATTGGAAACCGTTACAACGGAAAATGTGAGTGAAGTGTTAAAAATCGTAATGAAAAATCGCAAAGTAAAGGTCCGTGAGATTGCAGAAATGACACAGATATCATCTGGAAGCGTATTTACAATCCTTCGTGAAAAATTGAGCATGAAAAAGGTTTTTTCCAAGTGGGTGCCGCAATTGCTTTCAGTGGAACAAAAACAGCAACGAGTCGACGATTCAGAAAGCTGTTTATCGCTATTTACTCGCAATAAAAAGGATTTACTGCGTCGATACGTGACGAAAAATCCATGGATGAAACATGGATACATCATTTCACTCCGGAGTCGAATCGGCAATCATCTGAGGCGTCTGTTTTTTGGGATACACATGGCGTGATTTTCATTGACTACCTGGAAAAAGGTAAATCGATCAACAGTGATTATTATATTGACTTGTTGGTACGTTCGAAGGAGAAGATCGCAGCAAAACGACCGCACATGAAGAAGAAAAAAATCCTTTTTCACCAAGACAATGCACCATGCCACAAGTCCATGAAAACAATGGCAAGCCCCCAGCGACTATTGGCTCTTTGCTGATCTCAAAAAAATGCTGCAGGGAAAAAAATTTGGCTCGAATGAGGAGGTCATTGCCGAAACTGAAGCCTATTTTGAAGCAAAGGATAAATCCTTCTATAAACATGGTATAGAAATGTTGGAAAGGCGTTGGAACGATTCTATCACTCTAAAAGGATATTATATTGATGAATAAAAATGATTTTTTTCTTTTAAATGTTGTTTTCGTTGCTGGTCTCGGGACTTATTGAACGATGTGTTACATATGGTAGGAGACTTATAACGCGTCCTTGAGGGACTCCCGATTTGATGGTAAAGTTGTCAGACACCTCCTTATTGACTTTTGTTCGAATTCACGATCACTCAGGTATGACTTGAGGATTTAGAAGTATGTTATGGGTAAGGTATTTTTTATTTTATACCTATATATAGACCAATATGTGCAATATTCTTTGTTTTCAAGAGCCTCGTTTATGACTCGAGCGATTCGATGTATTTGTTGTATTGTTGAGTGTCCGCGCCTAAATCAAAATTGATGTAGGGCTGTCCACTTTTCTGACGGTAGATTCAGATTTATTCTTCTAATTGGTATCCTTTCTATAATTTTGAGGATTATAGATGATAGGCTTATCGGACGATACAATTTTTAGATCTTTTTCAGGTTTTGGGATTAAAATAATTTCCGTTCTTTTTAATTCTTTAGGCCAATAATTTTGCCTTAGAATTGCGTTAACTATGTATGTTGACAAAACTATTGCCTTTTTTTATAGCTCTATAAGCATTTTTGGTGTTATTATATCTATACCGGATGCTTTTTTGTTGTTTAGAATGCTAATTTCTTCTTTGACTTCCTTTGAGGAGGTTATTTTTTTTTTTTGCCGTGTATCCTGTGGGGTGCTAGTGATACGTTGGTCTATTTCTTGATGGTGCACATTATTGTTTGGTATGAAAACATTGTTTAAGTATTCCGCAAATAAATCTGCTTTTTTTTTTTTTATCACTCCGTGCCCATGATTCTACGTCGTTTAGAGCTTGGTTTCGCATTGGTGGTACTGAGATTTTGGGCTTTCTCATGGATTCGATCGGTTTCCATGTTGAGTTATTAAATCTGTCGAGACTACTGATGTATTCCCGATACGATTAATCACATAGGTCATTAAATTTTCTTTTTAGATTATTTTTAGATCGTTGCTTGCACGATCGAACGCAGTTTTGTCTACAGGGGCATGGCTTCGTTGCCATTTGACTCGAGCTTTTCTTTTTACAGATATAAGTTTTTTTATTTCCACGGTAATATTTTTACCCCTTTCGCGTAGGTCTTGTTGCGGTGTAGCGTGTTGAACCACTTGTATGAGATTTTTTAGTTAGGAATGTTAACGATTTTTCAATTTTTTCCGGACTTTTGAATCTAGTTTTTAAGTTTATTGTCTGTTGTAATATTTTTTTATATTCTTCCCAATTAGTTTTTCTGTTGTGTAGTCTAGAGGTGGCGATCGTATTTATAGGAATTATACTAATCATTATTATTATTGATGAATGATCCAAAGAAAGGTAAGAAAGGTATCATAACTTGATACTACATCTAGGTATGACTGAAATATTTTGTTAGGGTCGTCAGCAGGCCAATATGTTGGAGTTCTTGTTGAGAGGAATGAGTAGTTAAGTTGTAGAAGAAGTTTAGATAATTCTTTGCCTTTCGATGCGATTAATCGGGATCCCCGTAACGTATGTTCACTGTTAAAATTTCCACTTGTTATGAATTTGGCTCCCACCTTTTTCGAAGAACTCCTTGAAATTCGTGTTTTTTATGTTATGTTGAAATCGACAATAAACTGCTGCAACTTTTAGTCGACATGACTGCATTTTAATTTTAATTACTGTACCCTGAAGAAACTCTTTCAAACTTTTCAAATATCGAGATTCTCCAACGATTCCAATCCAAGACCGTACGATTAATAATACCAAACACTCATACATAAATTCTTTGCAAAGCAACTCCTTTTCGAAGTTCTAACCCATGTCATTGTACCACGTTAACTTAATTTACTTATAATTTTGTGTAAGAATTGATTGTAATAACAAACAAATAAAAAAAAAAAGAAAGAAACTCGTAGTGACTAATATTGTTTTTAATAAAGATTGCACTTCCAGTATATGCTGAATTGTCCAGATAATTAGTGAAGTGTGTTTTATAGTGTGGTATATTAAAATGTGTTTCACTAATCAGCAATATATCTGTGGCGGCCCTCCTACACTCCGCCACCAGAGAGACCTACCGATTCCTCGCCTAACTTCAACATCCCCGCGTCTAAGGCACGGCCCTGCTAGAATGCCTTAATCGCGAGTCTACTAGCAGGCCCTGGACGAAACGACACCTTCCTTCTTTCACCCGCCAAATATCTATTAGATTTTGAGTGAGAATAGTTTGGCCTCTTCTTTTCGTCCAATAAAACCGTTGGTGTTCCACAGTGCTATTCTTAATAACTTATACGATGTTATACGATGTATTTTGTTTAACAATGACCAGAGCAAGTTTAGTATCATACTGTTTTGTTGGACGAGTTGGTTGAGTATCATCTTGAATTCCTCTAGGAATGTATATAGGGTAGTCGTAGTAGAATTACTTACAATTTGTGCAAATTAACAACAATTTGTTTATTATATCTCGCAGCTTGTTTACCATTTCAGGGAAATTTACTATACCATATACATATAAATATAGGTGGTAGTTTTGAATTTTTTTATTCTGTGCTATTCATGTTGCTCATCATTATGCTTCGTCATTATTATTTTCTAGCGAACTGTATCTGTTATTTAGTGGTATATCTAAACTTTGATTGCCTTGATTTTAACTGATTTTTCTTCTTTTGGAGTCTTTTACCCTTTGCCGTGTATTAGCTGTTCCTTCGTTCTCACTACATATTTGACAATCTGTATATGTGTGCATTGACTATTGGTGTATGTCCCCTTGTATTACGATGCGTGTATCGAGATGGAAAGATATTGTTACTTGTCGAAACTTTTTGGCCTAAAATTGAGTTTTTCGGTGGCGAACCGGATCCGTTACATGATGGCAACATTTTGACCGCGAAAGGATCTTATCGTTTAATACGAATAAGTTGATATCTCAATCATACATATGTACATACGGTATACAATACAATTTGTATTCTTCGTTATATGTATTGTTACATTCGTTTGTTATATGTATAAATGAAACCGTTATGAAACCATCCTGTGTTTACTTCGAGGCAGTACGGAGCGAAGACAACACGTCCGTACGCTACGAAAGTTCGATAGAGACTTAAGAGAAAAAAATATAGAAGAAACCGCAAAAGTGGAAAAAGAAGTTATATGTTGGAGTTAAAATGTAGTAGAAAGGTATACGAGAGCAACAGTAGAGATCAACTTTGAAAAGGAAGAGAAAACAAAAGGCATCGGTCTGTCACGTACGGTGCATAAGATGTATGTATCTGAGGCGGAGGACATGTCACGTCGGAGTCACCAATAATGAGGCGGAGGACATGGTCGGGAGTAAATGAATTTCCGCCTTCATTGTTAACGCTCCGAATTTTATTGGACGTTACACCCTCGCGACTCTACTCTTTCCGAGCTTTCGTCTAAAACTAAACTTTCATACCCCGTATTCATCCACCGACGCATTTCCCGAACATCATTTTCTCTTATTTCATACCGATCCGTTCTCGCTCTAAATCAAACATTCGCCGAACGGTCATTCGTCATTCAAGCATTCCAAGAAACAATCATCCAACGCGACACTCGAACCGATCACGCAACATCCTCTCGAATGATCTCTCGCGCAATACTCACGCATTCCTTAGAGCTAGTCTAAACTAATTAAAACTATTTATTCTGCCAGGGGAGTGGCGCCAGCAGATATGCTGCCACATATTTATTCTGAATGACAGACTGATAAGGAATATAGAAAGCAAGAAAATTTTACCTGAATCACAAGCAGGATTCTGGAAGTACAGAGGAACAATGGACAATGCATACATTTTTTAGCATATAGTGATAAGAGAGATACGTAAAAAGGAAGGGAAACTGTATGCTTTTTTTTTTGTAGATCTGAATGCTCAATTTGATACCGTTAAAAGAAGCAAGTTGTGAAAACACATGAATAAATGCGGTGAAGTAAAAAAGTAAAAGAAGTTTATCGAGAGACAAGAAATATTGTTAGAATTAGGAATGAAGAAACGAAGGAATTCTGAACAATAGATAGGTTGAAGCAAGGTTGCCCTCTGAGTCCGACTTTGTTTACTGTATTCATGGCGGACATGGAAGAGATTCTTAAAAATAATAGAACGGGAGGTATCAGGGTAGGGGATAAGAAATTTTTGTTGCTTGCATATGCGAATGATGTAGTATTATTAGTAAAGTATGCGATAGAATTAAAAGAAATGACGAGGAGATTAGAAAAATATCTAGAGGAGAAACAGTTAATATTAAATGCAGAAAGATTATGAAATTCCAAAAAGGGACAGGAAGAATGAAGAAGGTGAAATGGGCCTGGAAAGAAGTGAAACTGAAAGTTGTTAACAAATTTTTATATTTAGGAGTGGTGTTTCAATCAAAGAAATAGAGGAATAACAAAATACATTAGAGAAAGGGTAGTAAAGAAAGCAAGCGTTGTATTGAACCAGGTATGGGGGATAGAAGAAAGAAAATTCAGGGACAATTTCAAAATGAGAATGTTCCTATTTGACTCTTTAATAATGGGAGTGCTTATGCGTGGGGTAGAATTATGCGGATACAAGGAAAGAAAGGGATATAGAAGGGATCCAAATAAAATATTTAAAATGGACTTTAGGACTATACAGGCAAACCTCAGATTATATTGTATTGGAAGAAACAAAGAGGGAAAAGCTGAGATATAATCAGGGCAGGAGGCAGAATGTAAAAGTTTGAAGAAGGGACGAGAAGAGGAAAGGAAGAAATTTAGTGAAAGAATGTATAAAAGAAGAGGAAGTAGGTAGGTTGAAAATTAGAAGTGTCATGGAAAAGGAGGAATACCTGAAAAGAAATGAAATTAGTCTAGTAGGGGCACGGTAAAGACGAGAACGAAGGACGGATATTACAGAATGTTAAAGAGGAGAGATACAGATGTGCAAAAACAAGTGCAATATCATGGAATAAGAAATTTCAGGTTCAACCAAAGATATAAATATATAAAGACTGAACAGAGATCTGAATATTTTAAAAAAGAAAGCACAGATGAGAGTCAACATTTACTAGCTTAAGCGAGGTGTAGTACATTAAAAAGATGAAATAGATACTGAGAGGAAAATGAGAATAGACGATGTGAATTTTGCAGAGATAAATTATAGAATCTAAAGCATATGGTAAGGGAATGCAGAGAACGGGAGAGGGGAATAAGTTTAGAAGAAGTAGTTGATGAAAGGAAGAAAAAGAAAGTTTCGGAATGATTGAGAAACTTGTAAAGAAAAAAAAGGGAAAGGAATAAGAGGAGCTAGAGTATGTTAATAAGTAAAGGTTAGGTTAGGTTAGTAAGTAAGAGTAATAAAGCGAATGCACAATTCAATGAGAGTTATATGAAATATACCGATAAGTAATAAGTCTAAGATGGTTGTGTGAATGAATCGCGGAAGTAACTAGGGAAACTATTCTAAACCAAGTCCTTTTTCATCGTAAGGCTGAGAAATAAATAAATATACGTATGTATATAAAAGATAAATTTTGATGTTTGTGTATTAAGCATGTGTAAGGTACATTTTTATTTAATGTCTCTTATTTTTAATTTGAATATCTCCAAAATCTAGAAATATATAATAAGTACTTTGATAGTTCTAAACTAGATTTTTTAAATATCATCCACGTAACGTGCATACGTATATTTATCCTTATTTTGTTGCTTTTAGTTTTTATCAAACATTAATGAATTTGAATTAATGTACCTTTATTGTTAAATATATTAGGTCATCCAGAGAGCTGAAGCTTTAGATTTGTCAGAACAAGAAAGGATTGGCAGATTGGTTGAGAGATTAGAGAATATGAAACGCAATGTCTGCATTGTCACTGCAACAAGATTGAATGAAAGGAAAAGCTGCAGTAGCCGGTGTTCCAGAAGTCCACATTGTGTGTGTTCTTGCGCTCTTTGTGGTGAAAAATTTGGCGCAGTATTGGGTGCATCGGCAAATCTTTGTAAAGATTGCCGGAAATATATATGCCAAAAGTGTGGTATAGAGACTAATGAACTGAACTCAATGCTTTCGAACGTTTCAACGAGAGAAAGAACACAAGAGGGAACAACTATGCAACGAATCGTTAGACGATCGAGCAGTAGTCAGAGACAATTTCTCTGTCGAATTTGTGCTGAGACTAGAGAAATGTGGAAAAAGAGTGGTGCCTGGTTCATCAAGGGGATGCCAAAGTATATTTTACCAGAGAAAAAGGTATAGTTAGAGGTAGAGATATAGTAAGATCATAAATTAAAACATTAAGCATTGAATTCAAAAGCAACCAATTTTGAAATTGTTCCTTTCGCAACAAATGTTGTCTACAAATTTTTACTTTTTAATAACAATTTACTATTGATTCATGTATTTTCTGTGTTAAAAATTCTTAGATTTTGCAAAAAGATTATTATTTATTAACAATTTGAAGAGTAGAATTTATAATAATAAGCTGCTAGTTGAGTTGAGAAATTTTTATTTTTCTAATTTAACATTTATGTATTATATTAAAATATATTAATATATTTTCTTAACAATACAGGAACGAGGATGGTCACGATCTGTTCATAAAACATCCACTTGGACAATCGGGGGTAATAAATCTCTCGAATCTACTGAACTTCAAGATTCTTCGTCCGACGAAGAAACAACAAGACGTTTGGCATTAGCTCGTGGACAATTTAATTCATCCTATAGTTTACAAAGGAATCAAGATAGTATTACTAACAAAACTCATTCAGCGTTGTCGAACTCTGCTCAATCGACTAGTAGCACATCTAAATCATCGGGGCAACGATCGAATGGTCTATCACCGTTAAATATTCGCGAAGAATGTTCAGATCAATTAGACAGATCTATCCTTTCTATTGCATCTCAATGCAGCCGTCTTTCACCAAGTCCTACAAGTCCTCGTTCACGAATGAATCCAAAAGCTAGGAATGATTCTCAGATTGAACAACGTGTATCGTTTGAAGATGAAATTATTGATGAAAAGAACAAAAAGTTCGATGATATTAACGATTTGAACGAAGCTACTCGTAAACTAGAGTTCAATTCATGCGATCAATCAAAAAATTCTCAGGTACAATCTCTCAGGTACGTAAAAATAATAAATCAAAGAGAAGTTTAACTGATACGAGTTAATATTTTACAGATCGAATTCTACAACAGTTCCAATGACACCGACAACGACAGTTATATTAGTGGAACAAGTTCAAACATACAAGCGAAACATGGATCAGCAACGAAATCAATCCTTTCCAGAGCAGGAGAATCACTTATTAAGCCTTCGCAGCAACAATCAAATCGATTTAGTACAACAAATGCCGGTGTGCGGTAGGTATACTATCTAATACCTAAAGAGTTAAAAAAAATGAAAACTATTTAAAAATTCGATAAAAACTTAAATTAAAAAAATTTATTGCTAAAAAATTGATATATCAAATGTGTAAGAACCTGAAAGTATCTTGAGTATTCGGAATTAGATATTATTGTATATTATATTAACTATGATATATGTATTATCAAAGTATTATTAATATAATTCGGTTCAGATATTGTTAGATTTATAAAAGGTAAAACACAGTTTCGTAATATAAACATTTTCAATTAACGATCATATTCAACAAAGTTCATTTTAAAATGTATTTGAAGTATCTGAAAATTTGGAAATCCCAATATTCTTATGTTACGAAATACTTTCAAGATACAGACCACCCAAATGTCTGTGTATTTGCCATAGATACATTTAAAAACATTCACGAATATACATATGTTGATCGAATTCAAGTGGTCAAGGTATATTTCTTAAAACAGAAACGAAACAAAATTATGGAACTCTCGAAGTCTCCTTGCGATACGACCCAGCAGTTCAGTGCCTCCGGTGCAAAGTGGAACGAGCACGAGATTTACAGCCAATGGATATTCATGGCCTCGCCGATCCGTTCTGCAAACTCAACATATTACCAGTAGACACAGTTGTGACTACGAAACGACTTCGAACAAAGACGGTTCACAAAACGCGGGATCCGGAATTCAACGAGACTCTAAACTTCTACAGAACAACAGAAATCGATGTATGAAAAGTGAAAATTCCTTATACAAGTAAATGATAATTGTGTCAACCGTTACAGCAACTAAAAACATGTAAAAATGAATACTAAATAACTAAAAAAGTTAATGCTTTATAACAGGTATGGAATGGCAAGGCATTGCACATCCTGATTCTTCAGGACGATCCGACAGGCCAAGACTTTCTAGGAGAAGCAAAGTTTCCTCTGCACGAGTTACAGCCACACCAAACGAAACAATATAATGTTCCGCTGCAGGATCATTTTCCAGTATGTACAATTAGAGTTTTGATTGTTTTATTTATTTTTTTAATCTTAAATATTAATCAATCATCATTTCAAACGATCCAAATTACTATATTACTATCATTTTGGTTACAGTGTACTCTATTTAGAGAGATATTCTAGTTTAGACAACAATTTTTCTATTTACTTTCCATACATAAAGAAACAGTTATCGTACAGCCAAAGAATTCTGCTTTTATGTACATATTTCAACTAATTATTAAACAAACTTCAAACAGTTATTTTCAATATTATAAAAAATAGAAATTGCTGTGTCCGTCAAATTATAAAATCTCTAAACAATTTTTAATCGTGTCATCTTTTTGACTTCTTCGAATCGTAAAAATTTCTTTTTCTTTTTTTATTTTCATTTTCATTTTCATTTTCCTTTTCCTTTCATTTCTCTCAGTCGTTTCAGTATCATTCAAAAATTTGATAGATTTTTAATGACTGATTTTCATAAACATTTCTCGCGTTTTCAATTTTTCGCGACGGCCGACTTTACTTACATTATTGCAGACACTAAGATATAAGAGCTCGACGTTGGCATAGGTGGATAACGAAGAGGCAGCTTGGGGCGTGTGTTCCAGTGGACGAGGACAAATTCAAGTGAGTCTAAGTTACTGTACAAGACGGCGAGCATTGATGGTTACAGTTCACCGAGCTACAAATCTTCTTCCTATGGACAGTAACGGATTTTCTGATCCATTTGTTAAGCTGTGCCTTATAGAAAACGCGACGAACAATCATCGACAACGTGTTTTCGATTATTCTATTGCACGACTCACTGCTAAAAAATTGGTATCGAAGAAACTCACAAGTCGCAACTCGCAAAGTACAACTATTAAATGGAAAACCTTAAATCCAGAATGGAACGAAGAGTTCGCTTTTGCTACTCGATTAACAGACCTTATGAAGTTCACATTATATCTTACACTATGGGATAAGGATTTTGGCAAAAGTAATGACTACCTTGGTAATGCAATATTTATTATTGTTCCTTTTCTTTTTAAATGATTTTAAATACTTTTGGAACGATTATGTTGTTGTACATTATATATTATAGAAAAAATAAATTTTTGTACGTTTATCATAGGAATATATGTCATATTTATTTAGGTGGACTCGAACTAAGTTGTAATAGTAAAGGAGCACGATTACGACATTGGACAGACACGATCAAATTTCCGGATCATCGTCATCAAGCTTGGCATAACTTAATCGATACTATTTTGCCTACAGAATAATTTATATTTATATTTTTGTTAATGTGTCGTTCGAAACGTTTTAACAAGGTCTTGTGTAATCGATATGCATAATGGTTTACAAAATATAATTTATTTACACGCGATCTCTACTGTTGCTCAAAATGTATTATTCCAGAGAAAAAGTTAACACAAAAATAAAGATATTATATTACGTATGGGAAACATTATTATCTTATGTTAATATGTTATAATCATACACGATATTTCAGAAGTACAGGTTAATCGTATCGAGAATGGTAAGGATGGATAATTAATTATTTAATCTCGCTTTACTTTTTGGTAACAAAACTTTAGAAATAAATATAACATTATACGACCAACACACATTCAACCATTTTAATAGGATTTGGATAAAGTTTTGAGTAAAAAATTGCACACTGTTTGACACGAAGGAGACTGTAGTCTTTTTAAACCTGAAGAGCATTTAATGCAGGGAATTACGTTATATTATTCGTAATGTTTTGAAGATTTTTCAAAACATTTTCATTGTTTATATACATTATATACATTATATACATGTAATGTATTTGTAATATTGTATTTTATAATAGGTATTGAAGTTGCTAAAAACATTGTAAATACTGTACCATGATCTTTCAGGACATTTAAAATTATATTAATTTAATATAATAGGCTAATATTATTACTAAAATTTAAATGTAATAACAAAGTAGTATAATCTCCGCATCAAACAGTGTATAATTTTTATAAACTTTACTAAAATCCTATGGAAATGATCAGTGTATGACAGATTGCACATTGAATAAATATCCGAAACGTTTAAAAACTTGTTACTAAAAATACAACGAGATCGTGTACGTGCTTATAATACAAAAAATATTCATTTCATCTTCTATTATTTCCTGTTCGATTGACTTCTTGTACCGAAACATCCTGTATATTAAATATTGATTAATTAATATAATGTTAGTTTTCATTAATGCATGTATAATGCGATACTAACTCGATTCATGTTGATTTTTGAGGGAAACTATCATGACATAAAAGAATTAAAGTAAAAATATTTATTTTTTATTATAGAGATAAATTTGAAAAATCTTAAGTATACTTCCTTCAAATTATCAAAGAATTTAATATGTATTTAATCACTTTCGCTTCCACTAGAATCTTCTTCAGCTTCTTTTAGCCAGTTAATAAACGGTTTTATTGCAGTTCTCACTTTATTTTTTTGGAACTTATCTATGTCTTTATCATTAGATTCGTACCATTCTAAAATTTTTTCTTCCGACAATATGTCTGTATCGTACAACAAACGTAACAAATGTTGTAATAGCGGTAGTAATTCTTGAGTTGTACTTGCAACTTCTTCTAACGCGCATAAGCAATCATCTTGCGCGTCTTCTGTTTTAATGTAATTCAAGATAATGGGATAAAAGTAAGTTACCATAATTTTTAAATTCTTTTGGTAATTTTCATTAGTTACAGTTTCCTTTTTTTCTGAAAGATAATGAAAAGGTAAGCTTAATATGGCTTTAATAACATTATATGTTACCTCTCTCATAGTAACATTATATGCATATCTTGATGAATTTATTTCTAAAATTAAATTTTCACAATTAAGTTTATCTTGAAAACCCCTTAATAAACTATCAATAACTTCGGATAAAAACATGTTTGTGTCGTCTGGAACTGGTGAATTACATTCAGAACTTTCATCGCTGCTTGTTGTATCCGTAGAGTAATTCTCGCATTCTAGAGAATCATAATCTTTAAAGAACTGAAATTCATTATCCGTATTAATTTCTGACATTTTTTTTACACAAATTTTATTATTTTCCAATTCCAAAATGGAATCGACATATTCCGTCGGAGTATCAATAATCGTTTTAGGACATAATATACATCCAGTTATTTGTGTGTTTTGTTTAATAACACAACTTGGAAATATCACGCTATTCATAATTATACAATTATCTTCAATTTTACTATTTGATAAAATATATGAATTCTTAATTGTTACGTTAGAGCCTACTAAACAATGACATCCAATAACGGATCTTGTAACAGAAGTATTGTTTCCAAGTGTACTGTTTTGGCATAATATACTGTCTTTCTCAAATATACAACCCTTAGCAAGGGTGGCACTTCTATGTTTATAAGTATTCCTTGGCATATAAATAAAATTTTTTAAAAATGGAATAGCATTCGACGTAAGTGGAAAACTGTGTCTGTTCAGAATATCTCTGTTAAGAGTGTGATATGCATTCCATGATACAATTGGCAGACTATAATCTTCAGGATTTAATTGTTGCCAATAAATTCGAGAATTTAAAATTTCTTCATTCATCAGCACTCCTCTGATGAAATCTTCCATTGTCTGTTAATAACATATAAAAATTATTATTTTTTATATCGTACTGTTTTGTATTTCCTTTTCTTAAATTATTAGTGATTTAAATAATATATTAATTATACACAAGTCCTAAAAATGTAAAAAAAATTTAATAAGAATATTTAACATAATATTATTGAAAACACAAGGAGACCAAACTTCTACAATATACTTGGTAGATCATTTTGAGTTAAATTTTGTTAACGCTATATTTACAAAATGTGATATTATTTTGTAGTTTTTCATGACTGTAAACTTTAGATTTTATCTAACCGTAGAAAAAAAAGTTTAAAACATTTAACTCAAGCAAGCAGGATGACCACGATATAGATTCATCCCTTCTAACTTGTGTACTGTAAAACTGATTATTAAAAAATATTAGTTTTATATTATTTAGTGCTGATATTGCATTGCATTGCATTGTAATCATATTCTTCTTCTTATTATAAAAGAAACATTTTTAAATAAAAAAATAATATTTTCTGTGTATATATTATGTACGTAAGTTTAATGAATTCAAAAAATTATTATCCAGAACAACAATTATCTCTATAATAATGACTATGTTTACAAATAAGAGGTTATCAACCTAAAGAACATATGTAGAATCAAATCAACAGCAGAACAGATAAATAAATAAAAAAAAAAGAAAAAACTCCAGAAAAATAAAAAGAACTGTTATTCGTAGGTATATGTAATCTTTTTCGACTAGAATGATTTACCAAATATATTGTATAAATCAATTGATTTTTTCATAGAACAATTTATATATCGTGTGTATTCAAATCAATGAAATTTACATAATAATGAATAAAAATTAAACAACTTACTTGGAAATCAAAATTGTCGGAGAATAATGGAAGCACAGAAGGAGAACATAAATAAACGTGAGCGTCTAGAAAACAAGTGTTAATTTCAATTTCGCTATGATCCAAAAACCAATTTAATTCCAATTTCACTTTCTTTTCATTGTTCTTCAGCTTATTGTAATGTAGAATCTTCTTACTACTTTTATCAGAAACCACTAGACATGCTTCTTGCTTTAAAAAAGATTCATTCATAGAACCAAAGTTCCTTAACACCATAGTCATTGTGGCACCTTTATCTTTTTCAAGTTTTATACAATGATCATTTAAAAGACTTGTAAGATCAGCATTAATAAACGCATCTCCTCTTATAAGTATAAAATTACCACGAATCGAACCTTTCGTATCAATGTCTCTGAGAGCATCGCCAAGGGATGTGCAAACATCTGATACGATCAATGAAACTGATATTTTTAACCACTTTTTTTGTTTAATGTACGTTTTTATTAAATCTACATGGTTGCTACAATAAAGGAATAATTCTTGTACCCTAGATTTAATGAGGATTTCTACCAAATAATCTAAAAGTGGTACATTTATTATGGGCATCAATATTCTTGGGAACATATTTTGAACAGGTGTTAAATTTGTTACGAAATCATCTGCAAGAACAACAGCTTGTATAATTTCTTTCTTTCCCATTTTTGTGTCCATTTTGTTATTTAAATTATTTATAACTTTTAAAGCAATCAGTACAAGATATTCATTATAGGTTATAAAATGCTAGATGTATTATTTTGTTTGCAGTTAAGTATAGTGAACTTTAAATATATTTGGTCATTATTTACTTCACTGAGAACTTTTAATTGTGTATTTCTATACCGTTTCAAGCACAAAAACCTTTTCCGGTATATTTGACAATTAAATAACTCATGTATTTATCCATTTTTCTACTACACGTTTAAGAAGACAAAGTATAAGACAGATCCACAAATAACATGAATTCTATAAAATGTTAGGTCTATACCATAGACAACATACAGATCTACACTGTATGTATCTCATGTATAGTTTGAATTATTCCTTCATAGAGGGAGCTGATCAGATATTTTAATTTTAATTTTAATTTTAATTTTAATTTCTAATGATCTATCGTTTTATGTTTTGTCATGTTAAACTTATTGAATCATTATTGTATACTAATAATTAAAAACAGAAGAAAAAATAACTTTTTAACAACAAAAAGATATTTTTCTTATCGTATTTTATAACTTTTTTATTACATCATAAACTTTGGGACAATATATTCAAAATACTGATTTTATAAGTTGAACTATTTCTTTGCATATATATTGATAAAATTTGTTGCACAAAAGTTTGAAAATAGTTAAAAAATGAAGTATATAATTGTCTTCATCATTATTTATAAACATACTAACTTATTTCATTGCAAAATCAATATATTAATTAAATATATTTGATTAAATTAATTTATCAAATTGTCAGATATTTCTCAATAATATAACATTATACGTTATAAAAATGTAAAACAAAAAGTTCTCTCTTAAAAATAATTTTAATAATATAAAGTAGCACGTTAAAGATGTTATTATTACAGTTTTAATACTATCTTAAAATAATTTCATCCACCATCAAATACAGTGCAAGTATAATAATGTTTCTACCCACAGCCTTGACAATATTTCTGTTTTTATTCTTTTTAAATAATAAGAAATATTTTGAACAATATAATATTATGATTAATTGACTTTTAATTCTATAATTTGATATGTCAAAGGTTATATATATATATATATATATATATATATATACACACACACATATACACACACTAATCATAGTCCAAGAGAACAATACGTTTAAATAGTATTTATATAATTGTCGAAATGTTTATATCGAATATAAATCATTCAAGTAAAATAGCTACACAATGTCTAATAAAATAAAAAACCATATATAAATTATTATGACATACTTATACTGTTCTCTTAGTTAACAATTTCATGTTATGCATAAAACATACAGTACTACATGGATGTACATGGTATGCAAATTTTGGCAACGTGCAATAATAGATTCAATAATTTGCTGTAAGAAAATTTGTAAAAGTATTAATTCGGGTAATAAAGTTATAATCTTAGAAAGAATAATTCTCTTGATTAAAGACAATTATACCTGTTGAAGATATTCTCTAAGGATATTAAAAATAAAAAATTACAATTATTAATGGTGTAGGCAATTTTATGCAATACTTGTTTCATATATATAATATATTTTACTTAATATTTAATTATAAAAATATATTTAATAAAAGAGACTTTTGTTGCGAAGGTACTGTATTTTATGAAAGAAGTATGATATGCATTTATAAATATATTATTTCTAATATTTCATTCATTAACTTAAACATCTATAATAACATACAAATAATAAGATATCCATGATAAAATATCCATTATAAGATATTCATGATAAGATATCCATTATAAGATATTCATGATAAAATATCCATTATAAGATATCCATGATAAGATATTATTTAAATTGTTTTATTTAAGTTTAAATAGAACGAGACCTTAATATGTTTTAATTTGTATAGAATATAACATAAGTATAGCAGAAATCCATTTGATGGAAATATATTAGGTCATTGTATAAGTAGTGCGAGTATTTTCTTTTTTAGAAAAGGGTGAAACAAAGCAATTTATTTTCTACAATCGTTGTCCAATTTACCTAATAATTATCTGATCTCTTGTTTAATCATTTTGTTTTTTACTATTAAATTATTCAAATACTTGCATTACTTAAGGAATGATACGATAGAATAAAATTACATTATGTTTTAATTTCCTTAACAATGTTAGATAACATCATTATTTATGTATTGATTTAAATTGAGAACTTTATTTCAAACACAGCATATTTTTCGTTAATTCTTTGACTAGATAAAGTAACTCTTATTTATATTAAATTTTGATTCGTAAATTTGTCTCTTACTCTCCATGTATACCACATAATACCACAACAATTTTATAATTTTATTATTGCAATAATGAATATCATCGAAACACAAATCTATATTTATAGTATCTTCTTTGTATATTGTATGTAATTTTATATTATGAATTATGAGCTATTTATACATTATAAATTTATAATTCAGATAAACTGTGCGTTGACTTTAAAATGAACACGTGTTTTTAAATAGTAAATAATTTAAATTGATATATTAATTTCAGCTAAATTTTGTTAAATTTTTTAAATCAAAAACATTTAATATAATACTTATTTTTTCCAAACTTTGTATCTTATGATTATTATTTTACTTATGCACATACACTAATACTACATATAGCACAGTCCACCAATATGCACCAATAGTGCATATTTTTCTTAGCTTTCTTTTCTAATCAAAATTACATGAATTTATTCTATAATTTACCAAGAGAAATTTTTCTTTTCAATATGTAAAGTTCAATGCTATTCTTAATATTATTATATTCAGCAATTAAACCATTATAATAGAAAGTAATCGTGTATTGCAAGCTATATATTTTATGTATTTAAAACAAACGTTATAAAATGAAATTTTTATGATTTTTGAAAATGAAATATTATATGATTAAAACAGTCATATCACAGTACAGTTTACAACACATCTAGATTGTATATGTGTAAACATATACAATTTAAAGATGTTTAAAGATGTTAGAGAATTATGTGTAAAAATAAAAAAATTTGATCATTATTGGGATTTATACATTATGAACTATCTTCCTTGTATTTTGTATAGTAATTGATAAACATGAAAGGCTATAGTTACAACAATTGCGTAAAACAATGTATTTACAAAAACTAATGAATGTTGTTAAATTTTGTAATAATGAAAAACAAATTGTGTATTTATATTCAAACATCTATATATCTCGATATTATTTATAGTTATTAATATTTTAAATAATTGATAGTTGATTAATTATCATTAATAGAAATATTTTATCCTCTATGTTAATTATGTGTAGAATATATCAATTTGAGAATAATCTATCATTGATATTACATAAAATATATTTTGTAAAATTGGAAATATAATTTTTAAATAGATAATAATAAATACAAAAGTATATTATTTTATTAGATGTCCAAAGAAATTTAATTTTTCAAATTATTATTACGATTAAAAGTATAATAAGAATTTTTAAATAGGGCACTCATTCTATCATATTGTAATTAATATAAGTTAAAAAAGTGAATAATGTATGTTATAACAAAATTGCAATATAAACGATCGTGGAAACGTATGAAATATGAATATATTATCTTTAATTTATCAAATCTTCAAAGTCATTTGTCATTTGTTATTTGATTTTTTATTTTTTATTTTTTTATTGTTGTTAAACTATATAAAATATATAGAAAAAATTGTCTGTAAATCTGTATCAATTTGTGTAAATCTTTACGTCGTAGGAGGCTTTTTATATTATTTATTTTACATAAAGTTTGTTGGACACCTAATATTTCACTGCTGTTCCAACTTACAGTACTATGACTTCAAGTATTATTCAAAAAGTAATAAATGATTGTAGAATAATATTAGTGTATGTTTGAAGCTATTATTATATTCCTTTTTGTAGAATTGTTCGTTAATTTTACTTGATCATTTTTTAATATATATACGAATGGGCAAAATATCAAGCGATATTTTGATATTGCCAGCATTAAGTACTATATTACTAAATTTCATACGAACGATGGTATAACAATGAAATTATAACTATTTAAAAAATCGTTTAGCTATTTCAATCATTTGAATTGTGCTTTTTTAAACGAACAATTTAATAATAAGATACGAATACTGTGAATACCTCTGTATACATACGTGATACTGTTTCTTGAATGTCTAATGATTACTACCTAATCTAAATACACGCACAAATCGTATAATTTATGTTATACCTAAAATCTTTTGTGACATAAGGACATTTATCTATTTATTTAACTTTACAGGTACTAAAATTGTGTAGAAGTACTCTTGTAAGCATTTGTGAAAGTTCTTAATATTTTTTTACACCGTTACCGGTGGTTTGTATTCCTTATTAACAACATAAAATTTATGTTTCTTCCCAAACAATCCCCATATAACAGCAACATTTTCAATTATCAAATTGAAAGGAATAGTTGACAATGCCCCACATATACATAATATAAATTGAATGATACCAAATCTGTATAAAGGAAATGATTTAACTACACCAAAAACATACATATAAATATTCACTGCGCCAATAAAAGCACATAGAAAATCTATAAATGGTGGACAAATAATAGGATAAATTCCTGCTAATACAACATTAGAAGTAGAAAGAGGCATTGTTACCCACGAGTAACAAGATACGCCCAGAAGTAATTTTTTATTTAATGGAATAGCTTTGGAATGTACGACAAGTAGTATACCTTGTAACCATCTTTTTCTTTGTTGTACAAAGTCCCATAATGTAAATGGTGATTTTTCCCACATTTCACCATCCACAAAATTAAACGTATACCCTTGGGTAAACGCTTTCATTGCAAAGAAACAATCCTCCGCGACAGATCCGTCTACTCCATTGTTGAAGGAAACTTGTCTTTCTGCACCCATCTGTGATGAGTTTATTTTTATAATGCGATATTAATGCGATATTATCGTAACTAAGAATATAATTCAATTATAATGTAATCAATAATTACCTGAGTGACGACATAAGAACCTTTCATACTGAAGAAAGGTTTATGAAACATTGTGAACTGCAATCGTAGCTTTCCCATATCATCGGCTACTCTAAAACTGTCTGCTAAAGTAGTAATCCAATTAACAACTTCTTCATTCGCATATGTTATTAATCCTTGTCCAAAGTGATGCTTTCCATCCAATACAAAATTCAATATTCCACGAACAGAATTTTCGGTCAATAAAGTTTCTTCATCAAGATGTACAATCCAATCATTATCCGCTAATTCATTTATTGAATTTTCCAAGCAATATTGTAAAGCACGTGCTTTGAACAAAGCACCACTACTTGTGCGATAATTTGGTGGTACAATAACTTCTCTAATTCTTCTATGAAGGGCTAGTCCAATTGGTTTATCGCTAACTACTTCAATTTGAAAATTTTCCAAACCAGATTCTATGCACTTATTTAAATTTCTCTTTACATTTGCTTTCACTAATTGAGGATAGTCTCCACGCGTTACTATTCTAATACAAATAAATGGTGCAAGTAACGGCGAACCTTTCAAAACAACTTTATCCGGGAATGCATTATATATTGTTAATCCCACGAAATTAAATAAAACTTGAGGAAACGAAAGAAACGTAAGTATTCGTAAGAAGTATAATATAAGTGCACCAAGAAATCCATATCGAACCCATGGATCGAACGTTTCCTTTTTATTATTATTCCAACTAAGTCCACCAGCAATCAATTCAAAAGCAATTATAACGATAAACAATAAACAACAGTGCAAAATATGCTTTGCTACACTGCTCAACATCATTCCTGAAACATATAGAATTGAATAAATTAGTAGTTGTAAACATTATGTATTTTAAGTAATCAAACTTTTAAATTTAATAATTATTTTTTAATAAAAATGCAGAGCATTTTAATAAAATTTCAAATAAAATATTAGTTAATAAGTACAATGATAACAAACAAATAACTAAAAATTAAAGTACTATCTTCCGTATAGAAATATATTATGAATAAATACCTATAACTTACATTTAATTATTGTTTACATATATAATCAATATTAAAATAAAAGTTCTACGACTATATACATATATAAATTCTCAATTAAAAGTATGCAAATATATTAAAGAAAAAATAAAATTTGCATAACCTTATCGGATTGTACTCCCCCGTACATAACTACAAAACTTATGTAAATAGTACGTTACTAATAATGAAAATTAAAAATAAAAAGAAAAAAAAATAAATAAATAAATAAAATGAGATAGATCGTAAATATGAAATTCAATCTTCGAAAACACGTGTTTGTTATATTTTTAAATACACTATTCCTATTTGGTTTCGTATTTATTAGTTATAAACAGTAATATCATAACTTATCTCTTATTTCTGTTTTGCTTATATCAGTTTCAACGATTAATTTCTATTGTAATTTATTACAATATTCAAATACTATGCAAATACTATGAAAATTTTCACATATGTAAATGCAAAAAGATTAATACTTATTAAAAGTATTAATTATTTAATCGATTTATTAAAATGTTATTTCATTTATATACCTTCTTTCCGTGTAGTCAACAATTAATGTAATATAACGTTAACAAAAATATATTTCTTGGTTCATTTCCCACAGCAACAAACAAATATAAGTAAATGATATAAAAAATAGTTTATAGACCGGTACGAATCGAATATACTTTCATAATTTCAATAGCACTTCGCTCGCATTGATTTCCTTTGAGTCGAAAAATGATTTACGCTCGCACATTCTCCTCTTGTTGTACACAATAAATGATTAATTATCAACACAAGATAAAGAAATCAAATTAACCTATGGGATTGGAATATGCTACATATATTGAAACTTGACGTTAAGGTATTATAATCTGGTTGAATAATCACAGGAATGGAGATTACTTTTTTCGAACTATCATCTCTTGTTCGCGGACAAACTGTTACGATTGGTCAATGTTATTTCTACAAATAAAATTGCATTTCCTTTGTATTTCTTGTATTAAGTACATATAATATTAAAATATTATAGAGATATAAATTTTTATATTGGTTGAAAATATGTTTGAATATACTGTGCAATGGTCAGATGTAATGGAAAATGTAAGTAGATTTTTTATTAATAAACCAGGAGAGAAAACACACACATGAAAAACAAAAAACTTTTATGTAAACAAATTTTCAACGAACAACATCGAATCGATTATTCGAGGTTATTAAATAGTCATATATCGTTTAATAAGAAATTTTTTTTACCAATTTTTATAAATATCATACATAAATTGAAATTAAGCATACGAGTTTCAAAGTTTCAAAGTTTATCTCAATTCTGTGTACACCAGATAGCGCTTTAGTAGCTCTCAAATAAATGTTTCATCCCTTGCTTGTTCAACGTTCTTTGTTCTTTACGTACCAACAATCCGCTGTTTCGAACGTACATTTCATTCGTAGCTGGTACCACGTTTCGTGTCGTAAGACTTAAAGGTAATTATATATATATTTGAACTTAATTTACAATAAATAATATTGTACATTTTAACTATATTATATATTAATGTATTAAATAATACAGTTTATTTATAAAATACGATGTCACAGTATAAGATGATTTACGATACGATAAATGTTTTAATATCGTTCACGCGTGTTACAATTTCTCTATCACGATACTGAAAAAATAACTAGTATTATTATTTATTTTTACAGATTTTGTTGTTTAAATATTGTTTAATTACTTGTATGAAAATATTACGTATATATTTAATTGAAACTATAATTAACAGTATGTGAAATATAAGAATAGTTTTCAACATATTGAGACGCAGAAAATTATATTTAGATTTATTTTTGATCAAAGCTTATTTTTAATGTCCTTTATTTTCCTTAATAGCTATTTTATTTTTAGCAATTTTTACTTTTCTATATGATGATTTAATTCACCATCTTTCGACTGAAAACAGTGATGGCAATATTTTATACTGAAAACAATTAATCGATACGAACGATGTTATAAATTTAAGACAGAACTGAAAATATAGTTTTTACATTTCAGAATGCGTTACGTGGCCGCTTATCTTTTAGCCGCTCTAGGAGGCAAAGCTTCTCCTAGTCAGAATGATATTGAAAAAATTTTATCATCCGTTGGTATCGAAGCAGACGGTGAGAAACTTAAAAAAGTCATTTCAGAATTGAATGGAAAATCAGTCGATGACCTTATTGTCCAAGGTATGCCCAAATGTGGATACGAATATTCGTAATAACAGTAAATATATAGGGATTTACTCTAAGATCAATGAATATTTAATATTCATATTTCTTTTTTTTCATAACGTAAATGCGAGGAATGTGAAATCTTTGTTAGATTTGTTGAAAAATATTTAAATCTCTTGGTATATATGTTACGATAAAAAGATTTATTAAAAAGATCTTTTATTCCTTTAGGACGTGAAAAATTATCATCCATGCCAGTTGGCGGCGCTGTAGCTGCTAGCGCAGATGCAGCACCAGCTGGAGGAGCTGCTGCCCCGGCCGAAGAAAAGAAAGGTAAATTTTAAATATACGTTATTCGAGTGTACAATTCAAAATTACTAATCATAATTTTCTATTCGTTTGTATTAACAGAGGAAAAGAAACCGGTAAAAGAAGAATCTGAGTCGGAAGATGACGATATGGGCTTTGGTCTCTTCGATTAAAACAATTAATGATGTCTGTACAATGACTTTTGTAAAGGACATGTATTGTACAGTTCTGACTTAACGACAGAAAATAAATTGTATTTTTAATTTATTAACAAAGGATTTATTTAATTCAGTTTTTCGTAATAAATCGCAGAGTGAATTTTGTCTTGCAGCAAATTGAATTTTAACTTTAATTTTTAAACTCAATTTTGTCAAAAACAGCCTTGGAGGAAAAAATTTTATTCTATTTTGTTTGTTTTTTTCTTTTTTTATCATTTTGTACCAGCTTGTACATGTTATTTGGTCGGATCCTGTAAAGACTTTGAAAACAGTTCTGTGAATGAACATTGCAATAACCTTGACTTTATATCCATATATATATGTATATATATATACATGTATATACACGTGTACAATTTAATATGTGAACTTTTAAAAAAAATAAGGTTATAATACAGTTTACAAAAACTTTATTGTATGATTTTCTTGGATGAAATTATTAAAACAAAACTGACAATAAGTAAATTTTAATTCGATTAAATACGAATATATATATATATATATGTATATATATATATATATGCATGAACGTACGATAGAAAATATATACCACGTATACAATTGTGCGCCGTTGCAACTTCATTCACGTTAAGGAGTGGGGGATAAAAATTGAAGAAAGGAAGGGGTGGTGTTCAAGATTTACCATAAAATCCAGTTATATATATATAATCTTGCGTTGAACATTTATGTTAATGTGATCATAACAATAATCGTAATTGTTCGGTGTTTCGTTATACGTCTAGCATACTGTTACTATTTTGATGCGTTTACAAACGTTTGGCAATATCAGAATATAGGATCGATCGAAACACTTTTGTACTTGAAGAACTATTTTTAGACAGAGGGGCGGTCGTTGGCGGCCATGATGGGTGTCAGCGGCAAGTAAGTAGTGACGGCATTCACTTTGCGTCAGTTGGTTTTGTGCGCTGATGGTTGAGTTGAGGTTTTCTGGTTTAGAAGCGCACTATAAGCCAAAACAGTTGTACATAGGAACGATAGACAGCCGCGATATAACTTCGATTAAGTAACAGCGGCTGGAAAACCTCGGAAAATTTTGAAAAACATAAAAAAAATGACGCAGTTACTACCCATAAGGTTTCAAGAACATCTCCAGGTAAGTGACCCGCTTTCATGCCCGGTTCTATCATTTCGACACGTCGTCAAACATCTTCATTTTCACAAACTGTATTTTCAATTTTTTTTCTACATTTTCAACGTTTACTCGGTAAATCTTTTTGCTGCCACTTTATTACTCTGACAACGAAACGGAAGTTCCGTTAAAATCCTTTCTGAATTGACGTTATTTTGACAGGTATAATATGATCGCATGTTTCTTCGTACGTGAAAATTTTAATTAATTTCAATGCACATTCATAATGGAATACGTAGAGGTTAGCTAATCGTAGTATTATTCTATGTGGCAATGTTGGCGAGAAAAATAAATTGATTTTTTTTTTTTTTTTTTATCAACGAGGGCCACGTCTACTCGACATATACGCCCCTTATTTCCGTCTTTATGCATAAAATTTTCTAATCAAAGTATTTATTGTTTCTTGAATTTTGTGATAAAAATATTTAATTAAATTGGAATACATTGATTAGTCAGTAATTTTTTTTTTTTCCTTTGCAATAACGATTTGCAATTTTTCATGAAATACATTTTGATGTTTGAAATTATGTATGATTATATTTTAGATAAAATGCATCTGATTTATTATTCTTATTATTCTTATTATTATTATTATTATTATTATTATTTTTTTTTTTTTTTTTTTTTTTTTTTTTTT
>SMSQ01021452.1:141038-159418 GCA_019453375.1 Ctenoplectra terminalis | reverse complement strand
AAAAAAAAAAAAAAAAAAAAATTACTTGTAAGTTTCACTTTAATAAATATGTCACAAAATTATGAAGTGCTTCCTTTTTGTTAGAAAAAAAGAAGAAAATTCGGCAAAAAATATGTAAGTGACTATTAAGTAAAGGAAAACAATAAGTACTCAAAGTTGACATTTGTTCATATCGATTCGTGGAAACTGAAAAATTTTGAAAATATTATTCTAATATATAATTTGTAGTAATAAAAAGGATTCTATTTATCTAGATTTATTAAAAATATTGTTATCGCAGTCAAACGTATGATTTTGAAAATACGTAACAAAATAAAAAGAAAACGGCATATATCGGTACATCAGTATAACAATAAAAGAAATCGAAGCTGAGAAGTCTATAAACTGTAATGTATCTAGAAATTTAAATATCGTAAAATACAAAATACGTTTGTATGTCTGTCAGTGTATAAGTTTAGTATCTGTGTGTATTATTACCGTGGCACGGATAAATAAAAAATCTAGCATTTGACCAGGCAGCCAAAACGTGAAGTATAGAATAGTAATGTTAGACGCTCTGCTAAGCAAAAAAGAAAAAAGAATGATAATGAAGGTAGCTCTCTCTGATATACTCTCATTAAACAAAGAACGTGTTTAATCCGTTGAAAAAATAACAAACTTTTTAAAAATCTCGTCATATTGATGTATGGATATATGTATTGAGACTTGTTTATGTTGGTTTACAATATTATGATTTTATTCTTTTTTACTACACGTTAAATTAAAATATAGTAACACCTGTAAAGAAAATTCGGTGTTGTAAAACATGTAATCTAATTAATTTTATTTACTTTATTAACGAGTTCAGTTTTTAGAAATGTAATTTCAAGTTTTTTCTACTTATTGTATTCGGTTTATATTATGAATGTATAGTATCCCATTTGGATGTATTGTTCGTTACATTATTGTATTAATGTATAATGAAATTATAAAAGTATTAATGCGAGTGGTCAGATTTCAATGCATACGTAGAAAATGACGGAATCATGTTTGTTGGTGTTTCTACTTCTTAAATGATTTACATTGTCTGTATAAAATGCTCTGCTAACAAATCAGGATCAGTGTACAAGATATGCCGGAAAAATAATACTTTTTTCCGGCGTATCTTACATTCAACGTTCCTAACGAAGAGCTACATTATTGCATAAGACATTTCGAGTGACATTTTCTTCTGCCACGTATCTCAAAACAGATGAGAGATATATACACGTATAAATTGTTCTCATCATTCGTAAATATGTAACGAAAGTTGGAAGTTAAGAAATTGTAGTACTGCAATATCGATGCGATGGAACATTATTCAAATATTTGAACAATGTTCATTGCAATAACAATACTGATTATTATTACGAATGATTTTCATTTTATATTTAACAATTGCAGTCATTTTAGCTGCACTTATTAAATAAAAAGTGTTAAAATTAGACGATACAAAGAAGAATCTGTAACATTCCCAATAATCACTTTCATTGAAATAATGTAATGAATGAAATTGTAGATTGAAAAGTGTATCTAATATCGTTCTGCAAACAGATAGTAATGTAATTGTATCATTGTTTGAATATTGTGGATTAAAATAAAATATTAGCAAATTTAGAAACAAACGTACCGAAATTGGTTGTTAATTATACGAATATACATATACATGATCAAAATTGCATCTCTAATGTTGAAAGTCAGTATAAAATGTGAAATATTTGTTGCTATTAAATTTATTTCAATAAACAACTGTATGACGTGAATGCATACTTTATGTTAATTTTATATCCCTGTATGTATTGTTTTATAATATAATGGGTTTTTATACACTTTTATTTAAAAAAAACTATAATATTATCATTAACAATAATATCAATTATAATGCTTAAGAAATCACATGCTTCAGTGTATTTGTGCTATTGTTCTGAAAATTTTATATTAAAAATTTATGTTTTATTAGAAGAAAGGTTATATTATTATAAATCAGAATGTATATTTATGAGTTAAGGTTTACAGGGGACTCGACTAGTACAAACTCTGGCCCAGGTAGACAGGTATAGGGCAGAGCAGCGACAGGCTCAAAATGAAAGAATCGTAAAAGGACGATATGTACAACGATATGTACAACGAAAGACACAGAGAAGAAACAAGGCAAGAAAATAGAGTAGAATATTTTAAGATAGAACATAGAGGAAGCTAATAAATTCTGTCAAAACGCAAAAAGTGCAGAATGTATGGACGAGGAGAGGAAATGATTGTAAAGAGGTGGAAAGATAGAAGAAATTAACCAGATGGACAGTTATGCAGGGACAAAAAGGAGCTACGAAGGACATGGACGAGAATGGTAGTGGCGAGAAGAAAAGAACTAGACAAAGTATGCGGAAAAACATAAACAGTACAATCTAGTATTATAAATACGTTGTATTTATATTATATTTGACTATGTATGCATAGCCACGTGCCGATACCCCATTTTCGAGGCCGAAAGACAAGAAAATAAAGTTATCTATCTATCTATCTATCTATCTATCTATCTATCTATTTATATTTATGAGTTTACAACACTGAAGGAAAAATTTATTTTTAATTTTATAAATTGTAACAATTTTACAAAACTTTTACCAAAGTATACGCATATTTTATTATAGTTCGTATATACGTCCGCATTTAATCTTTTTTATAATTCGTTCAGTAGGTCTAATAGAAAGATCTTTTCCAAAGAACTCCAATTTTGTTTCCTTTAAGTAGATATTCATAACAACAACGTCCTTTGGTATTGCTGAAAATAAACGTTTTATTTCAACACATTTAATGGTTAAAAGAAGAAAAAAAAAACAAATAGAAAAAGTATGAAACAAATCGCATACTTTGTATAATATTATTTTTCCCACAAATCTTAAAAGTATTTTTGGTATCTTGAATAACTATGCCACTTAATCCAACTAAACTAGGACATTTTGATGCAACAACAGAAATTTCAGCGCCATGATAATCTGCTTTGATCAACTGTTGATTAACTTTTTCCCAATTTGGATCGGTCGGATCTTTTGGGATATTAGTGAAATACTTGGTACCGAGTACTTGTTGTATATAGTTTAACCATAACTGATTTAATGGCAATAAATCTATATATTTCATATCACAGTTCAAGCTAATTTTACGCAAACCAAGTTGCATTCGTTTTCTACTAGTTAATAATTTTCCTTCGCATCTTTTTTTCGGGTTCCATTTGTTCTTGTGTTTAACAAGTATCAATGACTGTAAAATAATTATAATAGTATTTTACTTTCTGATTCAAAATGTCAGTGTTCAACATTTAAATTATATAAATGTTACAGTTATATTTTATACCTTTCTCAACTCGTCTGTTATTGAATCAGTATCGGAAGAAGGTAATGCATTTTGTAGAAAATTCGTGATATACTGTTCACTATTTTCGCAAGTACTAATTTGTTTTGTTATGCTTTTGGGCAATGTTAAACATATACTTTCTATAAGATTTTATATTAATTACTATGTATTATTTGTACGATAACATATTCGTATATACTAGTAATATTTTTATAAATACGTACGATTTGTTTGTGCCATTATCGTTAATAATACAATAATAGGTATAAAATCAAAGTAGATTTATTTTAATCTACCTAATTGTGGAAATTGAATCATGAAATAAATATACACACGAGATATTATTAATATTAATGTATTACATTCTTGATGTTTCGTTTAAAAAATCCAATGTATATTATATTTTATTCCGACAAAACGTTTTGGACTGCAAAATATTTTTTGAAGGTTAACTGAAATTCAAATATATTTAATATTTAATATTTAATATTTAATAAGTATCGCAATACGTTGTTACAACAGTATATTTTTGAATGGTAATATTTTATTTTAATTAAAATATATCTTTGTATAATTTTTTACTAAAATCTGAAAAAATGAAAAATTGCAAATGTATGTACAGTTGTATACTTATACAGGGTGATTTCTGAGATGATTTCAAGCAACTTTTTCCTTTAGGAAAATGTCAAATTCGACTTTGTTAAGGAGTGTTATTAACAAAAAACAGCGACCAATCACAGAGCGCGAAAGACAGGCGGGCGCGCCAGTATTTATGCGAGTAACTCAAAATGAATCGAAAAATTAAATTAAATTTACCCGATCAGTGAAAGATTTGCCTGCTGCTTGAAAATGTGGGTTCAAGTATGTTTTAACAGACACAAAATTACCAATTTTTTTTGGTCGATTAAACTTTAGGAATCCAGCGATTAAAAAGTTATGCATAGGTAAACTGATCATTTGACGCCATGTTGGTGAAATGATGGTCGCTGAACGAAGAAACAAATGAAAACGCGACCGATCGGATTAAAAACGACTCCGAATCAAACTGAAATTTACGTAAATTGGTTACTCTAGAAACAGTAAAGCTAAACGGAGTGTAGACCAATCAGATGATGAATACAAGCCAACGTGTCGTCAAAGCGACCTGCCAGACACGCTAAAAGTTGAAAAACGTTCAACTTTAAGTACATGTAACTTTTGAACCGCTGGATTCCTAAAGTTAACACGCATCGAAAACTACTGATTAACAAAAAGAAAAAAGTCCACAATTTTATGTACTTCGACCAAAATGTGGGTCACTGTGTCACTGTACCGATCTTGACCTTTGACAACTGTTCAGTACGTTGATCTCGGTGTACATCCCCCTAACATTCGGTAGTATCGTATACCTGCGATCTAGCTATTCGGTATCCCGTGAACCATTTCGTTCGTCAATGGTCAAGATCGGCACAATGACACAGTGACACGGTGACCCACATTTTCAAACATCAAACATCAAGCGAATCTTTTGCCGACTGGGTTAGTTTAATTAAATTTTTCAATTCATAACGAGTTACTTGTTGAAGCCAAACGCGGCGCGGAACTAACGCTCTCGCTAGTGACCGACCGACCGCCTTTCTCGCTCTGTGATTGGTCAGCGCGTTTCGTTAATTATTTATTAACAAAACCGAATTTGTAATTTTCGCAAAAGAAAAAGTTGTTCGAAATCATTTTAAAAAACACCTATTTACTTTATTCAGGGACTTCCATTTTATTCGGGACATCCTGTATTGTAAAATTATTTAAAAGGCCATATACAATAATATAATCGAATGCGAGTTAATTTTCTTGAAACCATCTTTTTAATATAAACTCTTGTATATTAGAAATTGAAGAAAATTTTTCACGCATCTAATAAAAGAATGCAAGTACGAACGTTTTTGCTCATAAAATCTTAAGTGGAATGATTTGCCTACTTTTACCGTACATTTTATATTTATATCGCTGATTGTAAAACCGTAAATTGCTCTCTTGTTTATCATACATCTATATGTATGATAAATATAATTCTTTCTAATTTCTTCTAGTTTGTTTTTTTATTTAGTAAATGGGATTCAAAGAACGATCATAAATATATTTGTTAAAATAATATGAAAATAAAAAATATTACCTAAAATTGAGAATTAGAAATTTCATGTAAGAAAAAAAGCAAGGAAAGAAGAGAAAGAAACTAGAAATTCAGTAGTATAGTCCACTTACTGACTACTCGAGTCGAAAGTTGTGGACAATCGTGGCATGTACGAACGGGTCGTTGTTCGTTGCAAATGTGTAGTGTCAAATTAACCATGTTGAAACGCATATTTGGGAGTGCAGAAACCAATTGAAAGTAATAAAAAAAAATGGTGTCAATAATAAAAAAGCAACTGTTGAAACATCTGTCAAGGTATTTATACAAATGAACCATCAAATAATTCTCCTTATATTTAGTTCAATATGCAATTAAAAGTTGCACCACCCTTAGCAAAGTTAAATAAGTATGTTATAAACATTAGGAATTGTGGTGGGTAATATTATTTATCTTATCTTAATCGGTATTATTATTATTTTTTAATTATCGATAATTTCCTTTTGTTTTTATTTACAATTGTTGACACGACAATTCGCGGATAATTGTTTAAAATTGTAATTTAAGCAAGAGCTACTTATCTATCTTATTCCGTCTGTATTACGAATATTTCAATACGTTACATGTAAATTTATATATGTATATCGAATTTATCGTAAAAAGATTATATCGTTATATTTCTTCGGAAACATAATATTTATCGCATGAATTCGCTCAATTTTAATTTATAGGTTTACCAAGAATTTGTCAGCGGATAAAATTAATTTAAGTACGTTTAAAGGAGAAGGTGAACTGACTAACTTAGAACTCGACGAAATAGTCTTAACGGATTTGTTAGAATTGCCATCGTGGCTTAGATTAACGAATGCTTGGTGCAATAAAGTTACATTTCGTATACAATGGACCAAGTTAAGAAGCGTTCCTATTTTTCTGGTAAATAATATCTCTATCTTTGTACATTTTTCTACATTAATTTTTTTTAATTTAGTTATCGATATATTTTTTGTTACGATAAAATTTAATATTTGACGTTTAATATTTAATATTTATAGAGTTTGGACGAAGTTCATATAGAAGTAGAAACGTGCGAAGATTTAAGAGATTTATCTTCCTCGCAAGGAGTATCTTCGTATACTGGTCCGGCAAAATATTCTTTTATACATAAAGTAATCGATGGTATAACAGTGGCTGTTAATACTGTATCAGTTACGTTTAAAAGTCCTGCATTTATTGCTTCGGTTCAGGTATATAATGTTATTGTTTTATTTCCTAATGAATTCTGTTTTTATATTTTTATTAGATTTTAAAAAGGATATTCGTTTCACAATTATTATTTTACTATAGATGAATCGTATCATTGTTGAATCAAAGTCTGCGACGTGGCAACGGTGTGATCTAAGAAGCACTAGAGTAAAAGATCCTGATCGTGGACAGTTACTTATTTTTAAAGAATTAGAATGGCAGACAGTTAGAATAGAAGCACAAAGTACTAAAGATAAGGACCTTACGCCATTACGTTTACTTACGAATCAAGCAAAATGTCAGATTACTATAAAAAAAAGAATATCAGGTTAAAAGTTTTTATATTTGCTGTTTTTTTTTCTTCTTCGAGTACAATAACGTTAAATGATACATGTATTTAAATTTCAGATTGTTTTGTGATGGGATCAAGATTAGTTCTTATATTAGATGACCTCCTATGGGTTTTGACAGATTCGCAATTGAAAGCGGCGCTTCATTTCATTGACTCTTTAGGTGGTCTGATAGAAAAAGCTACAATTTTAGAACGTAAAACAAAAGCAGCTAGAAAATTAGAGGTTTGTAAATGCAAAAGTAGAAAGAAAAAGGAATTTTCAATTGTATTTAATTATATTTTGATGCTTTAAGGTGTTGCCAGAATATCAAGCACAAATATCTCAGCAGTCAAGAACAAAAAATCAATATAACACCGTTATTTCAAAATTCTTTACAAGATACGATGTTGTAGAAACATCATACCATTTCCTTTGTCAAAGAATTGATTTACACTTGTGCGACGATGCTGGTAGTAAGTAAATACAAAACTCTTACTATTTATTACAATATAATGATAATGATGATGATGATAATGATGATAATAATAATAATAATAATAATAATAATAATAATAATAATAATAATAATAATAATAATAATAATAGTAATAGTAATAATGCTGTAATATCATTTATCGTGTATCTAGGTGGCAGATCCTCCCATCCTGATTTGAAAGATGGCGGTGCACTGCAAATCTCACTAGTCAGATTTCAAGTTGACTATTATCCATATCACTTAGCAATGGCTGACAGAAAACATTGGATTAAGTACAAAGAAAATGCTACACCTCATAGCCAATGGTTGCAGCAATCGTTAAGTTCTTTTCGAAGTCAGTTTATGGATCTCATTGATTCTGGCAGAACACAGCATTCTCCGTTAACAAGAAGTCAAGGAAATGTTATAGGTTTGCATTTAAGAAAATAATAAACAACCAAAAACATACCTTTTTAACATTGATAAAACATTTTTTCTTGTTATTATTTAGTTAATAATACGAAAGGTTCAGGAGAAAATTTTGAAAAGAGTAATCAAGCCCAAAATATAAATTCAGCTGCTCATGAGCAAAAAAAGTCGCAACATCCTAGTGGTAATCCAGTGAAGAATTATATTTTAGAACAGCTTGCAAAATTAATGACAACTTGCATTGTAATAAGGATTGATGATTTTACCTTATACAAAGTAACCACAACATCTCGTAATCCTGTACCAAAAGAACTAGTTACGGGTATGTGTAAATTTTACGATGATCGAATTACTATATTTAGTAGGATTGTTTTTAAAAAATTATCTTTCATGCGAAGCTCTGGTATAATGTCAATAATTATTTCATTTAATAATTATTTCATAGCTCAAACAAGGAAGAAACATGCATCAGGTACAGATTATAAATAGTTGTAGTATTATTATAAATTACCATTTAAATATAGTTCCATATTTGAGAAGTTCTGTTGCTTTATGTGTTGTGTTGTTACTATATCATATATATGCTACATAATCTAGTATTAATTTACAACTTGGTGCAAAATATTTTTAATATTGGTTATAAAACACAAATAATTATTAATATATTTATAATTAATCTGAAGTGTGATTACAATGCAGTTAAAACATGATCGTGGTATAATTTGCTTTCTTAAAGCAGACATCTTGAACAAAATCTTTTATCATATGTTTTTAAAAGAAACGAATGATTTTGAACACTTTTATAATTAATATTCCGCATCTTGTGTCTAGATAACATTAGATATTTTAAAAGATAAATAATAATATTGGTAAGTGTATTCGCAATTGAGAATTATTAATGTAGTATGTTTTGTAAATTATTATTAAAAAGTATTAAAAAATGTGATGTATTTTTGTCGAAATATATTTTGTTTAAATTTCAGAATGTATGATAAATGTCAGAAATATTAAAAAAATTGGTAATAATAAATTAGGTAGTATTTCTCAAATATTATAAGTGTATACTGCTAAAAAAAGGACAAAACGTATTTTATTAAAAAAAAAAAAAAAAAAACATACAATAAAGGAACTACTTGTTACGCTCATTTTACAGGTCTTAAAGACCATATTATATAAGTACATATAAAATCATTATATTTCATGCAATTATTATGGTTTGCATTTTGTAATACGTAACACATAACATGATGTGAATGTTTATTGTTGTAGGGAGTATATTCTGAGCGCATGAATATTATTGGAGAATATATTTACATTTCTATTGGCTTTTATTAAAATATTTTTATTTTGTTTAGGTGACAGAGACAGGTTTAGTCTTCCAGAAGAAGTTACAATTCTTCATGCGGAATTTACATATTATTATTATCCTGGAGATATTACATTTCCATGTAGGTAAACACATAACTATTATATTTTTTTTTCATTGCTGTTTATTATTAAGTATATTTCAATTTACATTTTAAATTCAATATTAATCTACACGACATTATATATTTTGTAATTGTTTAGTGCCACCACCAAAATTTTATGTACAACTAAATCCCATCCAAGTAAATTTCGACGTCTGTTCCTGTTTATGGTTTCATTCTTTTGCCTTAAATTTATACCATTCTCTAATGAATAAAGATAACCAAGCAACATATACTTCCACTAACTTAATGTACTTTGATGTGAAAATTGAAGCTATACTTCCAAGAGTAAGTGTTAATGTATACGTATTGTATATATATATACAATATTGTATATATATATATATACATCTATAATGTACATGTATTCTATTTTTTAATATTTAATTTCATTGAACTCCAAATATAATTATTACTTTTAGATAGTTTTTGAAAGCCAACAAGATTATCCTAACCAAAAGGATAGGCCAAAATCTTTGCACATTCAGACTTCGAGAGCGTCGATTACAAATGTTCGATCAACGGAAAGGTCTTCGAGAGTAGATCTAGCACAGTGTCTAAATGCTTTTCAAATGGGTCAGATGTTTTTTGGTACAGAATTTCCAAACAGAACAGATGATTTTCAAGTTTTAACAGATAAATTTTTGGCACATTGTGCAGGTAAAAGTATTACATATAAGCATATATTTCACGATACTCCTATGTAGTATCATATATTTTATATTGATTTGTTCATTATAGGCACCGATAATATTCGTTATCCACCGTCTAATTTTAGTAGCAATTCCATAAATGAATTAGTTCGCCAATTACATCGAGAACTTTTATGGACCGAAGCTAAAGATATATGGTGTTGTAATTTAGAGCCTGTTTGGGGAGATTTTTTTGGTGCTCGTGCGGTAGGTCAAAATCGTCCTGTACCGTTCCTCGATGCATTTCCTTTAACTTTGTGGGGCTATATGTCGATGAATACGTCGGAAAAAGATTCAAAGGAAAAAAAATCTACTGCTGATATTCATGGTCTTGCATACATAAGCAATTTAGTTAGCATACAAATAAATCATTATCAATATTTATTCTTGTTAAGACTATCAGAAATTTTATCAGAAATGGCAACATACTTAACCATTGATTCTAATAAAATATTAAAAGTAGATTCTGATAGTTCACTCGTTATTGGCGCATTAATACCGCAAGTAGAAGTAACATTCGTCATGCCGTCACATACTCCTGGAAAAGAAAATTCTGGTGGTGATTTGGAATCTGTTATGCCAGATTCATCTAGCATAGCTGATGATATTGCTGGTTCGTCTATTGCTTGGCAAACTACAGAACGAGTTGAGAATAACAGTAAAAAAATTAACATAAGTAATGAAACCGTAATAACGCCACAAGGTGATCTAACGCCAATGTCGTCTATGGATTTTACGCATTTAGTTAATACATCTCAAACTTTTGTTACTTTCAAACAGAACGGTACGAATAAACACGATCAACAAATAGAAAATGTGACGCACGACAAACAGTGTGTTGTTGGTATAGAAGAAGAAAAAGCGTTACCTACTTTACGATACGGTGCAGATACTATACATAAACATAGTAAAGGAGACTCGTCTTCAAATACACCGTTCATTCCTAATAATTTTAATGTTGGTTTTTCCTCTATGAAAAAAGGATTAAGTAATTTAATAACGTCCTTTGATTCAGCTTTGAAAGCTTCTCCAGAAGACGGTAGCAGTGATACCGTGTCTATAAGGAGTGATGTCAGTTCTGATAGTGAGAATTACGTGTTAATTTGCCTTCAAGATCAGGAAAAATTGGATCCAATTTTTTCTGTTGATAATTCAATTAGAGTAACAGCAGTGGAAGAAGCTAGTGAAGTAGTTGAAGAAACTCCTGATACTCAGAGTGAAAAATCCATGGATAGTGTGTGTAAACGGAAGGATATTGTAAGTCTATGTTTTGATTCACACAATAACAATAACGCATAGGTGTAGTACAGTTGAGAATTTTAATGTCCCGATTAAATACGTTGCTTGCTTAGGTATCTATGGTAACATTTAAATTATCTAAAGTTGAATTTATTCAACAATCGTCTGGATATGCTTCATCGATTAAAATTCAAGTTTCAAATATTGGTAACGACGAATGTTCGTCTATTCCATGGGATGAATTTCAGGTAAGATAAATTCCTATTACTCTACACAATAAACTTCTTGTTTGCTGATTACATACAACATGCTATTTTCAATCTATTAAATAGATCTAAATATTAAAGTTTTTTAATATTTTTACAGTCAAAAGTCTATTGTTCTTTAGTATTTTTTTCATATGATAATTTCATTAGAAAGTTTCAACTTTTTTTATACACTTTTCAAAGTGCTTTTTAATCTATAAAGAGTTGACATATTTCTGATTAACACGAATTACAATTTGTTGAGATGTTTCAAGTATAAAATTTGAATTTATTGAAACAGTAAATTAGTATGTTATTCGAATAATATTTAATTTTTTTTGTATAAAGCTCTATTTGGAATGTATCAATGACTAATATTTTATTCCTAGTTACATACTTCTGTGTGCCACAGAACTTTTGTTTCTAGCTTTATATCACATACATTACAAACATTTTTATATTATACGTATATGTATATTTATACAATGTTTGTCTTTTAACTTTTTTGCATGCTTCTCCTGCGTCTCTCCTTCTCTTGTGAATGTTTTTATGTGGCACTTGTGGCAGGTCAAGAGGAAGGTATTGGCAAAATACTCATATATTTATTTGTATTAAATGCCTTGTACTATGTACATCTTATTGCATGCTTATTTCTTTCAAATTAATTATGTTTAAATTTAGTTTTAACCGATACATTTGTAGAATATACGACATATACATGTAATTTTATTATGAAATTATTAAGTTGCTAAAACATCGGTCGAGATATTTCATTATTTTTTATTTATTTAAACAAACGAATTATATAAGTATTTTTAAAGTATACAGTTTTTGTTCTGTAATCAAAGTTTTTAAAGCTTCTTAATTTTTGATTTTATAATACACGTACAAAAACTATGATAAGTTCATGTAGCATGGTATGAAGTAATGCTTAGCTGGAATGAATTTGAGAAGCTTCTAATTGCGTTCATAGATATATGTATTTTTTATATAAATTTGCGCAATTATAAAGTTTGCATAAACTATAAGTAATTGAAAGGAGCTTTGTTTATAAAATTAATTTTAATACTTTGTTTTTATTTAAGAATTTTCTAATTTACCTAACACAAATAATGCATAAAATACTTACAATTTAAATATATCTCTTTATTAAATATAGTAAAAGTTATATGATGTTTGCTTCTTTGCTAAAAATTGTTGAATACATTATTGATAAGAAAGTTAATATTAAGAAAGTTATTCTCTTATTTAATATATGTAAATGACAATTTACTATTAACATAGCTTCGCATTTGATATTTTTCCTTTCGAAGATATTGGAATTTGTTTTATATATGATTTTAAATTTAAAGCTTAATTTTTAAGTATTACCAATTTTTAAATTAAACAAATAAATAAATTCTGTTATATTGTAGAAATATAAATATATCTGTGACATATTTTAAATATCATACACATATTTTACATAAATTTATTTTTTAATATTTTCTGTTTATTAGACAAAATTCAGTGCACGATCTAGAGGTTGGGTTGAATTGCCTTCAGATTCTAACTGTAGATCATGTATTAAATTACGTTTGGATCATGATTTAAAATGTAAATCAGACTCTTGGAAATTATCTCAAGCAAGTCGAATCATAAATAGTAAAAATATGCACTTATCTCGAAATAAAAATCAAAATAATACGACTGATCAGGAAGTAGATGCTTCCAATATTGATGTGCATAATAAACAAGGTGTTTTGGATTTATTTGAAGACAAATTAGAAGTTAAAGTTACTAATGTATCAATGGCCTTGTCAATGAGCTCGATAAGTGGGCTTACGGATTTAATTGAGGATGAAATTATACCTAGGCCAATACCATTGCAGGTAAATTAAACTGTATATTATTATTTACTAGTTTTTCTATATAAATTAAATTATTCTTTACGGTACTTTATATTAAACTTTATAATCTATAATTTTAATATTACAGGTATATTTAGAAAGTATATCATTGCGACTAAATGAAGATCGTCCTCCGAATAATATAACTTCGCCAGGTCCAATTCCTATAGATTTGAATATTTCAAAACTTAGAGTAGTACGGGATGCAGACGGAGTTTTTCATATCGAACCAGTTGGTGAGTATTAATGTAATGTGAAATTTTAGTACTATTATCCGCCACTTGCATCTTATGTAAGATAAAATATAGTTAGTAATATAGTTATAGTATGGTAAGTTTATAAAATAGTAGGTTTTTAAAATACACGCAAGTGGCAAATTTATTTACTTTTGTTAAAAATTAATATTATACAGTGTGTAATTGTTCCGTGCATTCAGATGGCCTTTCTAATGTGAGCATTAACATGAAACAATTAGACAATTAGTAGTAGAGTTTACTGCTTTATTGACATTGTCTAATAGGATAATAACTAAATAGAATTTTAGATTTGCACTTAATTAGGCATGTTTTACTTTTTTTTTTTCAAATCAAGAGAAAATAATTTCTGTTTCCCACCTATGCTTATTAAAATTGTTAAAAACTATGCAATTTATGAATTGGTATGAGTGAACAATATATAGAAGTATGAAGCATTAAATATTGTCGTGTTGTTTTACCAATATTGCTTATTGTTCACAAGTAGTTCGGATAGCAAAAATATATTGTTCACCATCTATATTAAATAAAATGAATTTAATTTTTTAATTTGTTAAAAGCAATTTTTCATTAAAAGCACAAGACTTTTATGTGTTTTATAGATTACTATAAAATATTTCCTAATATGTTCTTTTCATTAATCTAATTAAGTCACTTTATTTTTAGTAAGTATGTTGAGCAAGAGTAATTCTCTCGTGACACTCACAAACAGTGATAATCAGACGATCCAAGATATAAACCATGAAATGGAATTAAATATTTTAAAGCAATCCAGTAAACAATTAAAATCAGACAATGAAGAGCTTCGACGTCGTCTCGATGCTTTAGAAAAATTATCAAAAGAAAATGCGAAATTAATGCGCATAAAAGAAGAATCTGACGTGATAAAATCCCATTTAAGTGCAGCACAAGAAGATATACAACTGCTTCTGAGGGAGAAAAGAGTCTTGCAAGAAACAATAACAGAGCTTCAAAACAAAAGTATTGGAAGTGGCAAAAGCAGTGGTACTCGTGCATCTTGGTCATCAAAGAGATAGCATACCAGTTGTTTTGATTGTTCAAAATGTTGTAGTTCGAACAAGTCATAACAATAATTTTATTAATTTTAAAGTAATTTTTATTTTACCGAAGATTTATTTTTAATTTTGCAAAAGAAACACAGGAATACGTGTATATATATATATATATATATATATATATATATATATATATATATTATAATACTTTACAAGTTGGTACAATTTTTTAAAATTTACTTTATGTTTTACATATTATTTTGTCTACCATAATTATGCTAGTAACTGCCGTTCAGCTATTTAACAGTAACGACTCAGAAAGTATTCAGTTCTATAAGACGTATTTACGTGAAATATACTGTTTTGTTACTATGAGCAAGTACAAGGCGATAAATAATGGCAATAGTAGTCAGTGCTTAGCATTTTCATTGATAAAACAAACAAAAATAAAAAAAACTGATGAAACGAATATTCTGAGTAAGTCTGTAAATGTGTATTTGCTGTTCGCAGTAATATGTACGTTAAAAAGTGATGTATATACGAGGTTGTTAATATTTGCACATATATATATTTGTTGCATATATAGATACAAAACATACACCACATGAATTGTTGTATGCTAATCAAAATATTGCAATATGTGTTTGGTTTTATAGCAATGATTGTTATCTAGTACGAACACAGAGAATTGAATATAAATTTTTTACCAGTGCTCTTTGTTTTCTTCGCCATAAATATTTTGACGAATTTCGTAAGTAACTTTTAACTAAATGGAAAAATACAGTAACATAATGTAATAAATGTGAGATATTAATGGATATTGAATGATGTGTTGTTCGAGCCTACAGGTAGATTGTCTAACTTGAAATTGAAGTGGAATTGTTCGTATATGTATATTCTATCAATGATTTATTTCGTTACTTTATAAACTAGAATAATTATAAAAATGATGACTATAATATACGATATACAGTGATAATCTGGAATGTTTTGATAAGACTGTGAAATCGTTGTTATTGTATTATTTCCAATATTATCATTAAAGTAAGAGTATGTCACACTGATTGATATTTATGATCTTACCTTGAAAGTAAATAATATTGGACTACATTAAAACAAAATTACAATTTAATGGTGTACTATAATGAACTAATAATTTCATTGCAATGTACCGTTGCGATGATACGTTTACATTTCATTATTGTTCGTTACCGTCAACTTAGTTTCTAGGATGGGTTGCTGGCTAATCCTCTTATCGCAAAGCAGCGAGGTACTTTTCTAGTATGTATTAATGAAAACTGTTAATTAGATATTTTTTTTCACATTAAAAAATTCTGTTTTCAAAAAGAAACAGTCTTTTCTACTATGACACACACACATTTATCAAATTTATGACGAGTATAATTTTTTTGAAAAGAAAATGTAAACAAATTTTATAATTAGTACACGTTATTGCAAGATAATCATGTTCCGTAATTCTTTTTTTAATACTTAGGACACTGTTAAGCAAGATGGTATAATACTATGAAAAATACGAATACAAATTTCATTATTGTTGGATTAGATTTAAATATTCTTATTTTCTTTTTTTTTTTTCTATGTTATTTTATATTTTTTAAATTTTATGTTTCAAATATTTATGTACAAATGTTTATCATTGAAGAGTTTTTGATCATTTTTATAGCAATATATGTTATATAACTTGTTCAAAAATCCATATATTAAGAACATTTTATTCCGTTACGTGAAGATATGTACGTATAACATATATTATAGTGGAATAGACTGTATATTTATAATTGTATACGCATAAATTGCATATCTGGATATATAACGAAATTAAGTGCAAACATTTTAAATATTTCTCATAAAATTTAAATATTGGTAGATTTTTATGATCTATGCGTTATGATGAAATAACCATGTTTTATTCCAGTGTATTTTCATTATTTCCCTATATACAGTTGCATATTTTTAATATTATTTAAATATTATTTAAACATTGTACATGAGTTGTATTGTTATATTTTATAATTTAACTAATTGTTTTCGTTAAAAATATTAATCCGTAATGCTTCTTTTTTTCTTTATTAATATTGTGTTTCGATTACTGCTTACAGCTTCATTGAAAACAATACTTATATTATTACATATATAAGATGTACATTACTTCTAAGTTATACGCGTCGTTTAAAAATGACACGAAGATAATCTTTTTACATTCGATCGAATTAGGAACTTGTTAAGAAAATTTGTTTAATCTAATAATTTTTTTCTTTTTACGATGTCATCAATTGTTTTCGAACAATTTTTGTTAGCTTAGACGAATGTATATCTCGAAAAACTTTTAAACTATTTTAATTTTTATATTTTATTTTTCATATTTTATTACAACAAAAATATTACTTTAAATGCTGTATTTCAGTTAATGATTCTAGAATATTATTTTTAATATTTATATATTAGGTGTTGAAAGTTTTAAAAGTATATACATATTTAGAATATTGTTTGTAAAAATATATTTGAGCATATTCGCTACACTTTGTGACTGTTATTACTTTAAGTATGCACTTAACGTTTACAAATTGTAAATCATTATTAATTTAAGCGTGTTTACCGAAGGTGTCATTTTATATATAAAATTTTTTAACGGTTGGGTGTGAATTTGACGCAGCTCAAAGGAATTAGTTTTTTTATGCTTCCTTGACTGAATATTTTGTATTTCTTTTATTCAAGTATGTATTATAATAAATGTATTGTGATTTATAAATATCTGTTATAAAACTACGGATGTAAATAAACTAATAAAATTTGAATTTTCATTACTTCTAAGTTATACGCGTCGTTTAAAAATGACACGAAGATAAAGTTTTGCGACTGACTATAAATTATCTTGATTAAATTTAAGATACTGTAATTTACCTGATCTTTCAAATACTATACTCCAGATATTTTGAATTCATCTTTTTACATTCGATCGAATTAGGAACTTGTTAAGAAAATTTGTTTAATCTAATAATTTTTTTCTTTTTACGATGTCATCAATTGTTTTCGAACAATTTTTGTTAGCTTAGACGAATGTATATCTCGAAAAACTTTTAAACTATTTTAATTTTTATATTTTATTTTTCATATTTTATTACAACAAAAATATTACTTTAAATGCTGTATTTCAGTTAATGATTCTAGAATATTATTTTTAATATTTATATATTAGGTGTTGAAAGTTTTAAAAGTATATACATATTTAGAATATTGTTTGTAAAAATATATTTGAGCATATTCGCTACACTTTGTGACTGTTATTACTTTAAGTATGCACTTAACGTTTACAAATTGTAAATCATTATTAATTTAAGCGTGTTTACCGAAGGTGTCATTTTATATATAAAATTTTTTAACGGTTGGGTGTGAATTTGACGCAGCTCAAAGGAATTAGTTTTTTTATGCTTCCTTGACTGAATATTTTGTATTTCTTTTATTCAAGTATGTATTATAATAAATGTATTGTGATTTATAAATATCTGTTATAAAACTACGGATGTAAATAAACTAATAAAATTTGAATTTTTGATCTTTTTTTTTTTTTTTTTTTTTTTTTTTTTTTTTTTTTTTTTTTTTTTTT
>SMSQ01021452.1:112221-123713 GCA_019453375.1 Ctenoplectra terminalis | reverse complement strand
GTATTAAAAAAAAAAAAAAAAAAAAAAAAAAAAAAAGTAATATCGAAATACTTGAAATGTTGAAAAATAAAATGGTCTTGAATGAAAGATTGTTCAACTCTTTTGAGTAGTGTAATTTTTTTTCCACAGTATTTTCGCAAATTTAAAAAGCAATGATAATCCATTATTTAAATATCTTGTTCTACATATATTTAATTGTTAATAAGCTTATTAATTATTAGATAATCAAAGCATAATTGCGATCGAAGCGAACGATAACCCTTTACGGTCCAATTTCTTTTGTTTTCGAACATTATTAATTTTAAATAAATTACATTTTCCAAAATTCATCGTTCTATATACTTTTAACTTTAGTTTTTTATTTATGAAGATGTCTGATATTTTTTCACAAGCATTTTTGATAAACAATATAAATGAATGTATGAAATATGTTAGTGTTGTAAGAAAATTTAGGTCGAAACTATAAAAAAATAGAAAAATTTCCAAAGTAACAAATGTTACATTAAAGATAATCGATAACAATTTTTTTTTAATAAACATATAAAAATACTTATGAAATATAAAAATTAGTTCTCTTAATTTTTAATGAAACGGGACGATTATTTGTTGACGTTAAAATTAATTTTTTTTATCGAAGAGATTTCATAGTTTCGGAAAAGATCATAGAGATATCTTATTTTGGTTTCTATTAAAATTAATAATTTACACAAATTAATTAACTAAATATGAAACAGATAATGAAGTGCAAGAAAAAAAGTTGATTATTAATTATTTAAATTTATTATGAAAAATGATGTATTTTGATAATGGACCGTTAAGGGAAAATGATGTCACAAATATTTTTTCATTCATTTTTACAGTTTATTTGATATATCCACGATCTGATGGATCATAAATTAAATAAACCATTTATTTTAAAGAGAAGAAAAGGGGAAAAAAATGACGATTAGCGTCTCTTTAAACGTATATTTAAGAGTAGAATGTTAGTTCGTCATTTATCTCCGACATGTTTCTTTTTTCATATAAAAAAATTAGCAAATTTTACCAACGGGCTTGTATGGAACGTGTATAGTTGAATTCTTAAATCGTAGGATACGTGAAATTTTAGTTTTGTCGTAGACAATGATAAATATTTGACTTTCAAAAAGTCAGTTATGTTCTTCTTTATGTAAAATGATTTCAAAGGATTGAATACTTCAAACATTTTATTGTTGGATAATTAGATATTCAGACAATGGAGTCTAAATCAAATTAAGAGAAATTTAATAATTTCCATTCACAATCTTCTATCATTTTTCGATAATCTTATGAATATTTAATATAAGTTCTTTATCGATTTTATTGTTTAATATATCTTGAACTTTCTTTATGTTACTAATAATAATGATTAAGGATTAGGATGGTATCATGCAATATTTCTTTTTGATCTAAAATTCTGTGATTTACCATTCTTATTATCTAAAGCTTTTAAGAGTAACTCGTTTGCTTTTGGAAGGATATTTTAACATCTCGCTAGTATTGTACATAATTAATTAGGTTTATTAGAATTAAGACACTCATTATCGTTAGTACCAAGATGTCCTTAAAATCTTATCCAAGAGAACACAAATTACAACGAGAAGTTTCAAAAAATATAAAATACATAAATTAGCGAAAAATACAAAAAAAATTTATCGAGAAAAAATGGTATAGCATAAAATTTAATTAATTTAAAGATTAAAATAAAAATCTATCGAAAGGCGGATCAGTATTAAAAGAAAAATTCGAGAATTTCTTCAAATTGGTATAGATTACGTTTCCATGTAAAATTTTATTTTTTAATTAATATTTAATTCTCTTTTAATCAGCCTACATATTATTAGATAAATTAAATCAATTCTGTAGAAATTGTTGGGTACATTTTATTCGGTTTACATTTTGTCGCAAGAATTAGAAGAGGTCAGCGTATTCAATGCTGTTCCTTCGAGATTAGCCTACCTGGTGAGATATTAAGCGAATTTTCAGATTGTTTGACCTGCCCGACATCTTTTGATCGTTTTTTCATCACCGGAGACCTTTCTATTTGAACGAAAGCATAGAATAAATCAAAGTACCTTCTGCTGCAATTGTATAAAAGAAAAGTATTAAATCAGAACAAATATACGATTGTTACATTTACAAGCTATTGGCTGCCATTTTTCTTTTTTACTTCTTACCAAACCTACTGTAGATTTAAGTGATATTTTGAAACAATGAAGCTAAATAAATATAAAAATAAAGATAATAGTTGAATAGAATTTACGTTCGATTCCGAATAGTTTGTATTTAGAAATATCTAAATTAAGAATTATTCAAGTATCAAGAAATTATATTTCATTTTGCATTTTGAATAAGTTGAAAGTATTTAATCTGTTTAAATGTTTTAATGTAATTTGAAAAAAATGTGGTTTAAATGTAGTTAAATATTCTATAAAAATATTCCACGACAGAAATTTCTAAGGTAAGTATAATTTAAAATAATTATATGTCAACCATGTACTATCTGCAGTAATTTTTTAAAGTTAAAAATGCATTTTCGCTCTACTTTTTTTATTTTGTATAGACGTGGAAAAAGTGTTAGTTTTGAAACTTTTGTTGCTGAATTTATGGTCATCTTTTCCTAAGCAATGTCTGCTTTCAGAGAATTAAACCGAACTTCCACTTCCATTGATTTTGTTCAAGAACAAAATTTCATAAAAAATCCCTATTGGTTTTTTAGTAAAAATAATACGATTAGGCACCAGATTTTACCTAAAGCAAATTTTTTCATGCCAGCGCTTGCCCTATCCCTTGCATCGAAATTTGTTAATAACAAAAATTTTTAATTTATATCTACTTATATTGCTTCGTTTATTCCTGAAGATTTTCAACACCTTTCGTTCTTTTCCAGGCTCAGTGATGGGACGTGGAAATCGTGATAACGCGAATGATAATAAAATACATGTATTCAAATAATTGTAGAAGGTTCGAATAAATATCAAATACCTACACTTTATTTTTTTCCTATAAATTACGAAGAATTAAACAAAATAAAAAATCAAGATAATCGTTCATTGACGTAAGGTGAGTGAATTGAAAGGTAAATGGTGGAAGGTCGACGATTACTTAAATGCACACACTATTTATTTCGAATGCATAATCGTACGGTTAACATACCTGGTTTCGCGTCATTCTGGTTGATCAAAATCTTGCACCGGATATAAATGATGAATCGATCTCGCTTTTAATCGGATACTTGGGGGATTAGAATCAACTATAATATAAATGTCGATATCTTTACGATGTACACACAGCAAACGTTCAATTACTCTCGCTTCGCTCCGACTTCTTACACCAATATAAATAATACCGACTTAAAAACTATGCTTTTTTACGTTCCTTCTTTTTTTTTTTTTTTTTTTGTTTTATTTATTCGCCTATAGAAGTTACGTCTAAGAAACTGTGGTTAAAAATCTCTGAGAGACTTTTTCCATTGCTAACGCGTTTTTCTCACTGATACCATTCTCCGCCATTTTTTTTTTTTCTCTGCAGTTATTCCGCAAACATTATTCCACGAAAGTTATTGTACAATTTATTCTTCTGTTTTGTACACAATTCTGTCTCCCTCGAATCGTCGATTGTTCACTGCTCTGATTCGGATATGAATTTTTTCTTATTTTTTTTTTTTTTTTTTTTTTTTCGAAACTTTTAACCTATGTTATAATAAATAAAATTGTTGCTTCGGAATTAGAGAAAATGGTGACGTTCGATTATCGTGGCGAAATAAATAATTCGATCGAGCTTCTCGTTTCTTACAATTCTATACAAGAACGTTTCCTCGCAAGAAGATACGTAGAGTGTCAGAAAGATTGTGTTATATAACGGTATAAATGAACGTACGTATACAAAGTATTTTTTTTTCTTTTTTATAAAATGTGGAGTAATCAAAAGAGTAACGTAATTTTAAATTGCGAAAAGTAGTCGTAGAAATTTGGAACATTGCAAATTTTCTACTATAAGATCAAATCGTTAAAAGAATTTGAGTCATGTTTAGAAATATGTTTTAGATTTTTACTTCTTGATAACGCACCAATTCTTAGAAAATTCGTGCTCAAAAGTACTCGAGTATTCATTACATATCTTAGATTTTGCTACTTCTGATCTTTGGTTATTTTTATATATAAAAAATCAGTTAAAAGGAGATCATTTTCCAAATGAAAACTAGTTGATTGCTGTATGAGATGAGGCATATGTCGCAATATCCAAAGAAAGATGGAAAAACTTTTCAACGATCAATCCTACCATTGTGTAAACTGTACTGACAAGGTCTTTCAAAAATTATAACAAAACTTTCTTACCATTCTACGTACACATATAGCGTTAACAGATGATCGAGAAATAATTATACGATTATAACATGTAGCGATACGTATCTATTATTTCACACGATCTTCGATTTTTAATGATTTGTTCGCAAAACAGTATCGTGTTATCGCTCTTAATAGAAAACTTTAAACGTCCACGGTGAACGGATGTCTCGAATACTTCTAAGTTGTTCGATTTCCGCTGTTCGATAATAAGGTACGTATATACATCAATATACCTTCGCTGCCTATAATTACTTAATTACCAACGAAACGAAAACACTTCGTTACTTAAATCCTGCTAACAACATATTTAAAAATCTCGGTACCTAGTAGCTTCATTACAAAGAAATTTTTCCTATGGCGTCGTCATGGACCACCATGGAGAACAATATTGGCGAACTGATCGCCATTTTGACCCATTGTTAAACAATTCTTATCTTAACTCGCGACAGAAACCTCCCCGACATCACAGAGATGTGACATGTATTCTTTATCAATTTATAACTAATTCCACCAAATCGTGCAAGAAACAGATTGATTGAGTTATAAAATAATTAAATAGATATCGTATGTTCTTGGTCTGCGGATAATTATAGTTTTTAATTATTGAGAAATTTGAAAAACAAATAGGTAATGGACTACCGATTGGTCTATGTATAGAAAACTGTTTTAAAATTTATCATATAAATAAATAACTTGTATTTCACTTCGAAAAATGTTTTTATTTTGTTTTTTCTTTCCAATGTAATTCATTTTTTTTTCTTTTTTTTTTATTAAATGTATCACATATATGTGATGCGCAGGCTACAGAAGAAAATTTTCATCTATAACCCACCGTCATATATGTGCGTCAGTTTGTAAAGTTTTCTTATTTCACAGTTTTCTTATTTAAAATGTTATAAATATATTTTATAAAAATGAATGATAATTGATGTCATATTGAAATAATAAAACATCTGGTCTGTGGGGGTCGATTTTCTTTTCAGACCCTGGTAGCGAACGGATTAAGAAAAAACTGCACGCGTCTTGAGTATTTCACTTGTTACACTAGAGACCAAAAGAACTGGTTGATCGAAGACATTTCTCTGCTGACGCTTTTTAACTCCTCACGATATGAATTCATGTCAAGAATTTAACCGTGGATTAACACGTGGATACATGTATACGTCCGTCACCAGTCTTACGTTACTGAAGATTTTTTTAAGTTTTTCACACGTATTGGAATTGAAAAAGGATTCAATTTCATGCAGTCTTTGCCACATAAAATACCATATATCACTGAGCTTATTTCAGCTGACTTCCCGTTCACGCCGATTATGTTGTTTTGTTGTTAAATGAACAGCGAAATGTATAATTGTATTTATTCTATTACACTTTGAAAAATATGATATATACTATATTTATTTTACGGTTACCCACATTTATCACATAACGGTTATAGGATCATGGACGCGATGTAAATAAAAAATTAACAAGAAAGTGGTTGAATGAATAGAAAATGATTTTCAAGTAAACCAAATCGTCATTATATCGGTTCAAGATTTGGTTGGACGTGATTTTTTTTTAATCAGTACAAAGTCTATTTATCTCAATAAAAAAGTTGCGAAGCTCGGCAATATTCTGCCATACATCTGATGGAATGCAAAAGCTGAAGATATAATAGGTTAAACGCTACGTCGTTCTCTGCGGACCGAAGCAAAATTTTTCGTTTAGGCGTCGTTGATTTTTGAGGACCAACAGTATCAATTTTAAACATATGATACCTTACAATTCACTAATGGGTTTCATTAAAATGTGTTAAATAAAGATACGACTTTCCTTTGCAGGCTTTTACAATTTTCTTCTTAAATTTTTCGCTATTTATCGATCAAATGATTTTGTATTCGTATCGTAGCACATAATGTAGCGTATAATGGAAAATCAAACAAAATCGGCGTAGCGCTTAACGCGTCAAAGAATGTTTGTATTCTTTGAAATTGCACATTTTATAAAATAGATGAAAAAGTAATCGGGCAATGAAGAAACAAATATTTTAATTCAATCTAACATACTTTGGCCTTTATTTCTCTACGGTTCTATATTATGTTTCCGTTTAAAACGTTTTCTTTTTATTGCTGTCTTTGAATTAATTAACTGTAACCACAGGCGTCTCAATCTTATAATTGACTGACTGATCGATTTGAAGATATTTTAGACATTCTTTTATTTTTTATTGTTTTATCGTCTATTATTTTAACTCTTTTCAAAAACTTAATTTTTTTTCTTGGTAAACATATCCTTCGATAAGCTTGAAAGACCAACTCTTTTGGTTTCTAGCATAGTCAAGAAAATCATAATGGCTAGAAATGTAAACGTGCTTTTCAAGCAATAATTATCGATTGTTTACAGCGTAAACTTTACACCACTACCATAGCTGTTTGATTATGCAAATTCTCTCAACGACTTGGTTCGTTTTCCCCTTGCAACTTTGATGATAACACGAGTCTAGAAATAATTGTTGTTCTTCATGTGAATCTGTTCGAGGCAAAAGTGTCTTTCTATTATCCTCTTAGGCGTGTACGAACATTTGGAGAATAGTATTTGCTAACTATTCACTTTGCCCATGAGCTTGGTGTTCTTCGTAGACATTTTAAACGATTCTGTTAAAAGTAATGAGAAACAACTGAGAATTTTTTCAACATAATTTCTTTTTGCAATTTTTGCACAGTAAATTAATCGTACACGCCTTTCGATTTACAAAAACTTCTATCTCGCACGAAAGAAACGTTCTTTGCGAGCAAGATTTGTTTTCTCATGTAACAGATTTTGCACCAGACGTGACATCTATTTTATACGTTTTTCCTAATATCATTATCATCATCATTAGCTTCTTTTCTTTTTCTTTATACGTTCTTCGAACGATTTTAAGAGATCGCCTTTGGATTATTAAAGGCAGTCGATGGTTATCGATCATAGAAGAATCGATTTTTATTAAACAATTGCAAGAACTGCCTTTTTCATCGATTTCGAACGTCTTCTCCTTGCGTTCTCTCGTATTTAACGTTTGTAAGACTAACGTAAGTCAAATAAGCTCAAGCCTACGGAGAGGATGTCGACACCGATGACCACCACGGTCACTGTAGCCTTGGGGACCAGTATTGCGCTGCCATGTCTGGTGCCGGTTGACCCGGTACTGCGATCGGGACGCTGACGCCTGGCGATATCAGACCTGCAATATGATTTTACGATTCTTTAATCGATATGTATTGTTGGCTAAAATACTACTTTTGAAATTCTTTCAACCCTTTTACTACGGAAAGCGTATAGAGGTGACTGGGAGGCTTGATACAGATTTGTATTTTACAATAAATAAATAACAGAAAATTGTATTCTATAGTATAGAGTATAGTATATGTATAACTCTTAACAAGTTACAAGCATTATTCCAAACAAATTTATTGATCTGAAATTTTTTTATTGCAGAAAGTACGTTTCAATTATTTTACGTTATAATATATATATATATATATATATATATATATATATATATATTCAATATTACGTGCATAGTCCAATTAAGTGTTATTAAATTTTATATTTCGAAAGGTTTGAGACATATACACGTATCTTAAGGAAGTGTGATATACACTGAGTAGGTATTAAAGTAATCCAACCGTAGGTAATTTGTAACAGATATTGTCAATTGTTCTAGCAAATCAATTATAACGAAAATTTATATAATTTAATAAACGTCGTTTAAGTGGTTCTTATGAAATGAATTTTATAAACACTGGATTCAGTGTTAAATGTGTTCTAAACGATACCACACAGAATGTGTTGGCATAAACAAAAAATGAAAATGTTTAATTGTCCAATTTGTGTAAAATAAACTGTTTTATTTTTATATTTTACGTCTTCAATTACTATGTATCAATCCTCCCCTCGCATAGGTAGGAAAGCTTATGCCATTTTACATGTTTTACAGAATAACATTTTATTAACTTATTCTTCGTTTAACACGTTAAACGCCCCGCCGATGTGGTCGGAAAATAGTTAGAAATTTAAGAAGAAACATGTAAAGGCTTGCAAAGGAAAGTCGTATCTTTGTTCAATGTGATTTGATAGAACCTATTAATGAATTATAAGGTATTACTTTTTGAAATTGATACTGTCAGTTCTCAGAAATCAACGACGCCTAAACGAAAATTTTTAAACTAAACGCCGCAGGGACCGGCGTGGCGCTTAACGTGTTAAGTAACAAAAATTTAAGTTAATTTTTGCTCAAGTATATAATATTGAGTTTAAATGTACGAAGAGATCATTAAAATATTGTTTAGTTTCGTCTGCGTGATATTTTTTCTCTAAAACGTATCAAACTTCCCCAGTCTCCCTTATGTACGTACGCCATCAGAAATTAAGTAACACAGAATTATTTCTATTTTCATTTGCACGTGTTATACTATAATTCATTATACAATGTAGCTAAATTTTAATACGTTTATTTCTATTATACTAATAAAAACTGTATCAATTTGTATAAAAGTGTACCTTTAATTATTAGGTCATCGTAGCGAAATGGTTGTACATTAAACATGTACAGCTTGATTAGGTGAAAGTAAAGTTTCCGACGTGCATGTCTAAGCAGATAATAGCACGCTAGTTTCCATGATTTTAGAGTGCAATAGAGTATTTTCTGTTAGGGTTAATCCTTAGAAGATATTATAATTGGTTGATCAACAGTTGGCATAATTATTTGGGTGGTAAATATTTTTAGAACAAAAAGTAATTGTATTTTTTAATCAATAATAAGAAATATCAATAATTAATAAATAAAATATCTATCAATATGATGAAGCTAAAAAGAAGTTTGATTTTAATCTTGCTGTTACTTGTTACTTTTCACGATGAAATATTTATTTATAAGATGAACTGTATAAATTTATATTTTAAAACTATTTGACAAAAATTATTCTTAGTCAGTATTTGAGGAATATATTACTTGGATAGAAAATGGATAATTATATAAAAATATTTATATCTACGAAGAATATATTAATGATCGACAAGTGACCAGTTAACTTGCGACCTTTTACGACCTAAAATGACCTTTTGCTACATCTTTTTAAATTTGTATCTTATATTCTATATCGAGTATGAAAAAATATAATATATTATCTACAAAAATGAAAAAAATGGTTACTTTGATACTTGCAGATCTTTATCTACTTATAAGACTACTTGTATCGCACAACGTTCTTGTAACCATAACTATCCACTACATTATTATATTTCCAGTTTATTATTAAAAATAGAAGCTAGAGTAATAATATATTTTATAATATTGTCATTCTAAAATATGACTGTTCCGTAACCTATCTGGTTTCATAGTAACACGCAAACTGATTCTACAACTCATTGTTACAGAATAAACTTTCTCTTTATACGCAATCATTTACATTCGTGACGTTTTCCGATCTTCTAATCTCAAAACTGCTTAAATATAAGCCACCGAACGACTAAAAACCAGCCAAAATAAAACAGAAAATTTTAACTCTATAATCACGAAAAGACCTGGGGTAACACAGAAGCGAGTATAATCCATTACCGGCAGGCTGGATAGCGTGTTATCTCTGGTAGTCCGTCGGCTAAAGTGCAAGCAGCGAGTGCAGTGAGTGCGGTAGACACTCACCGGTCGAGCTGGTATTCTGATTGTACTGGTTCAGGCCCGCGGTGTGGTATGGTTGAGTGGGGCTGCAGGTGGGCCGTGCCCCGTATCCAAGATGAAGAGGCTCGTAACTCGGTGGACGAGCAACGCCGCACGAGTAGCCGTTGTCACGTTGCTGAAGACACGCGCCGGGGCTCGGGCCCACCGTCATGCCCACGGTCATGCCCATGGGACCCATTCCGCCGCCCGTCGACAATGTTGACATACTGCTGGTAGTGTGCTGGTTCTGCTGGCTACCTCCGGACATTGTGAAGCTTGGCATGGACGTCATGGGACTGCAAGTTTGAACGATAATATCTTGTTGGGTTAAAAGTTATTTTGAAATAAATTTTCAAATAATTATATGTTACTATATTTGAACAAAAAAATAATTTTTCTTATCTATTTAAAACTAAAACTAAAACTAACTAATCAAAAAACAAAAAAGCCACATTAATTATTTCCAATAGTTATAATAAACATTATTAGATTGCAGATACACACATAATGAGTATTGGGTTCGGGTTAAGAAAGAAGTCTTGTAAGACGGCACAGGGGCAAGGGTTCTCTCCCTCAGCGTGTACTGATGCGATTCGATTAGTATGCGTGACTGTTTCGACAAATGATACGCGGGAACGAAAAATGCGTGTGAGAAGAAGGCGTGCACCTTCTACTCTGACCAATGATGTACTCTGACCCGCATTCCTTTCGCACAACTTCTTTCCAGCTCCCTACAGTATCAATGTATAAATAAACCCAAGATATTTGTACAGTGCTCATTGTAATATTTAGCGAATAAAACAATTCATTATCTGGCTGCTATTTTTTGAATTATATTCATAAAAATAGCACAACAATGTTCAGAATGATGACCTTGATAACGGATTTCAAGGTAAGACGGTTACACCTCTAAATAATTATCCAAACCCCACACAATTTTATAATTTACTGAACAATTTAACGAGTCATGTTTGTTCTCACCTGTACGAGTCAGGCATGCTGGGTATTCCAGGGTAAACGGCGGTGGGCGCGAAACCATGATGTATCCTAGGCGGAGAGGGCGGTGCTTGCGGCGGTGGTTGACCAGCCAAAATGCCCGAGGCCGGCGGCGGTGTCGGGTGGCCACCGCCGACCAGGTTCACCCCGCTGGTATGCTGTTGCTGTTGTTGCTGCTGCTGCGACTGTTGTTGTTGCTGTTGCTGCTGTGGCTGCTGGTGTTGCGAGTTGTCCCTCCGTTGCGTGCGCAATTTCTCTTCGCGTCGCCACTTCGCCCGCCGATTCGAAAACCACACCTGAGTTAGTGAACGAGAAGACAGACGAAGATACAGGTCAATCGCTAGGCTACAGGTTCCGCCTAATTTCGGTAGTACGGACAAGACGTGATTCCATATATATATATTTTTTTTTTTTTTTTTTTTTTTTTTTTTTTTTTTTTTTTTTTTTTT
>SMSQ01021452.1:94910-112000 GCA_019453375.1 Ctenoplectra terminalis | reverse complement strand
TTTTTTTTTTTTTTTTTTTTTTTTTTTTTTTTTTCTTTTATTTCATGCAGAATGTTCGCGCGCGATATTTGCGCGAGATCGGTGACGCGAACTCGATAGGAGGAATTGGCCGGTCGGATGATTTGAGATGTGTGTAGCCTATTTTTATCGGTCTGTAGATGGTGATTTTGTTGTGGAATTTGGGCATTTCTTGTACGACGTTTTTGATAGTGCAGGTAAGTAGGTGGACAACCAAGGTATTATTCTGTTTGATTTTGTAGCGTAAGATGATTTGGAAGGATAGTTGTGAGAGAAGATGTATGGTGAACTAGAGAGAGGCGTGTACCTATACGTAAGTCATCCAACAGGAGTGTTTGTGCTTGCTTATTACAATTTACTTTTGCTAAGAACTTGTGAAAACAGTGTAATTTAAGATTCTCTATGAAGAAAATATTTAGCCAGTGGTCGGTTCATTTTATAACTATAACATAAATTTTTCTTTGTTCTATAATTATTAGCTGTCCGATGACTTATCGATAGGGGTGTAGTTCGTGATACAGGTTATTCCGTGGTACTTTTTTGCTGGTTTTTGAAACGAATATCGTGCGTATAATTTAATTGAAAAAAGAGGAACAGATAGTGATAAAGTTCTAGTTTATGGAGTTAAAAGGACAGTCGATATCCGCTTAAGAGACCAGCGAAAATGTATCACGGAGTAACCTGTATCCCGAACTATCCCGTGTTTAACCTACAGTAGAACCATGATAGTTACAATCTCGACAATTTATAAACGAATCTTGTCTGCAGTATTCTGTCGACTAATTTTCATACGTGTAGGAATTGTAGCTTACAAGCAAAATTCGGTAATCCGAAAATTTGAAAAAATTTGAAATTGCTGATTTATTTCAGGGTAAAAATATCTCCTCCTATTTTCCTGTATATCTTGAAAACTATAGTAGATAACAAAAAATTGTTGCAATCAAAATTGAACGGCTTTTTATGCCTCATAAAATTGTGCAATAAAACTGTTAAACATTTATTGTTTAAATAGAAATAAAATCCCTATCAGCCTTATTTTTGAAAATTTTCATTTTCTTGTTATAACGAAAAATATTTATAGATAAAAACAATTGCTGGATACTTGTATCGATGTTCTCTACGAATCAACAAAATAAAAAATTTTTTTGAATTTTTGAAGCATGGAATTTCCTCTGTTGGATATGGTTGGATATGAATAAACAAAATGAAAAGCAATGATAGAAGGAGTACTGTGGATTTTAGCGTGTCTATTAAGTACTATGTATAGTAATATTTCAAGTATCTATAGGTAATAACAATAAGACCGTCATCCGTGCTTTCTACTCCAACGAAGTATTTTTTCGGAAAAAATTAGTAAATTTGTAAGCTTAACACATTGTTAAGGGAGATGCGAATTGGCTTCTTTTATTTTTTCAACTGCTAATTCGTGTCATGTATACTTCGCATTAAAAAACACTACTGGTCATTTATTTTCAATAAAATATTATAAGTAATAAATGTTATACACTCTTTTCGATATTTTCAATCATTTATTAATAATTTAAAAAAATATGTGAAAATTAAGGCCATACGTTGATAAACATGTATGATAATAGCATATCGTCATTAATGTATTAATATCTCAAAAAGTAATGGAAATCGGTCGTACATACGAGGGGTTAATAAATTAATCTTGAGAAGCACTATCAAATGATCTCTTCGTGATTTATTAAATAGTGAAGTAAAAAAAAAAAAAAAAAATTGATTTTATCAAAAGATGTGCTCCCCTTGAAATACGTTATAAAAGGCTGTCCAGAGTTACCACGGACATCCTGTATAGAAAGGACATATTACAAGTGAGAGGATCAATGTGGCTAATTGGTTACCTCGTTAATTACACAAACTTCTGTATTTAAATGCATTTTAACCTCATTTTGGTGTAGCTATTGAGATTCTGTTATAGTAAAACATTGATTATACATATAGATTTTGATTTTGTTACAATAGGAATATCTAATCTGAATCCACGAGTTCGCAGTGTATTTCACGATCAATTTATGACCTTGTTATATTCCTTTCAGCAACAGTAATTAGATGCTAAACGTAGAATAGTTCAGAAGTAATGAGGCGTTTACTGTAAAACACTGCAAATGTAATTAGATACTTTGGTTTACTTTATGTAAAATAGTTTGGTTCCAATGGATTATTTAATGTAGAATAGGTTGGAATAATAAAGTAATTAGGATTAAGTAGAATCGATGTTAATTTGATGTGATATTAAGATTAGTTTCTATTTCTTTTGAGATTAATTAACCCATTCAGGACCGAATGTTGTTTGCATACTTCATTCCAAAAACCGACACTATTTTTATAATATATTTTTTTTAATATATATTGTATAGAATATAATAAATATATATGTGTGTGTGTGTGTATATATATGTATACTGTGTATAGAAGTACAAGTTTTTTCAATAAATGTTTTAGATAAAAAGTAATCTTAGTAATTAGTAATTTTACTAAAATTCATCTAATGGAAACATTATATGACATTCCGAGTGCGTAATCGATTCTGAATGGGGTAAAAGTAGTTATAATGTGAAAAATTATATGGTTATTGGAATTTATAAAAAGGAGTAGATAAATTTGAACGGGCTTAGGTTTTTGAATTAATGATGTTAGAGATGTTTCGTTTTCTAACTTGCTAGGTAATAGTCTTTTTTTATATTTCATTACACATGCCGAAGAACATCAAACTAGCATTTTGGAAGTTTTAAGGTTATAGTTACCGATTAGGGACGAATCGATCTTATTAAACATCGATATAGATGCTTATGATAATAAACACAGATATCCTGAAAGTACACCGTTAATTGAATCGTAAATATTTTACGATTGGTCCTCGGTACTGAAAGTTTGGATCGCATTACCAAACTTTATATGTATAGAACAGAATAAGGTCATTTTTTGCACTTTTTCTTTTTCATTAAAAATTTTCTGTACTTGCTGAAACTTTCAGTTATTATTTAATTTATAATTGTTATGTATTAATTTTTATTTTATTAATTTTCACGGTGTACTTTTAGAACGAACCATGTACTATATTAAAATATTATTTAACGTAATGTTTAGTGTCACTAATAGTAGCTAATAGTAGGTTAATCTCTTCTATCATCGTATCTATCTGAAGTAATAAGCGATTTACTTATAATTTTTTAATATATACTAAATACCCAATTGCGTATTATGTATTATATGCAAATGTGTTTATTGTATTCTAAACAAACACAAAATAAATACACAAGATAACAAAGTCAGCTCTACTTAAAAGCTTGATATAATAAATGTAACTAAGTACATACGTATAAAATATAGTCACCTGTATTCGAGCTTCCGGTAGACCGATTTTTCCGGCCAGTCTCTCCCTGGCGAAAACGTCTGGATAATGCGTTCTCTCGAATTCCTTCTCGAGAGCGTCGATCTGCTCGTTACTAAAGCTTGTTCGATTCCTTTGAAGCTTCCTTTTTAAACGGAGACGCGCCTGATCGTCGTCCGTGCCTCCAGATACACTTCCGGCGTTGCTGTTATCACCGCCGCTATTCGTCTCGTCCGAATGTGTGCCGCCCTCGAGCTCTGCTACTGTAAAATAAATAAACAGTTGGTGTTAAGTATAAAAAGAAGCAAAATAATTATTAATTTTTGAAGTTTAATTACCAGTGTTAGAAAAAAGAAATTATATTCAATACAGTCTTAAACTTAATTAACTTTTTAGTTGCTAAGGATGGTAATTATAATTGCTCATTATTGAACATTTGTTTTATGAGAAGAACGACTCAGAAGAAACACTCACAAAAATTTATTGTATAAACAGAAGATTTTGGTTGAATTTTGTTAAAAATTTAATAAGAATTTAAAAATTAAATTTAAAATTAAAGGATTTAAAAATTACAAAGTTTGAGTATTTGTTGCAGTAATGTTATGACTTCTAGAATCACATTTCCTTAAATTTTTGTACTCTTTATTTTCTTACCGACTTACTTACTTGCTCTATTTTAATCCCAGAATTTTGCATAATATTGAACAAGGTAAAGTCTTTCGAAACTCTTATTTATTTAGATTAGCGTATTTTATTTCAGATTAGTGTATAGGACCTATCTCGGATTCGTCTGTCTTCGGACATTTTGTTCTTCAACGGTTGCTTAAAGTAAGAAATTAAACTAAAGGTAATACAAATGAAGTAATTACATAACTATACGTAGCAAGATAATTAATAAAAGGAAGGAAAATTAAGGACTATACCTACGGTAAACAACGGAATCACTGTTTTCAAATACTTAATAGATGTATTTTGAATGGTAAAAAGAAATTGATTACATTATCATTCATTGTCCTTCTCTGACATTCATTATTTATATTATAATTTAATTCGTATGTATATTAAATTATGATTTCATTTATTTCATTGTTTTCGAAAACCTGACTACACAAAGTGTTTCATTTCAAGTTAAATACACATAATTTGTACAAACGCATAAATGAAACAACAAACGAATTACGGGATCATCCATGTTAAACTGTATATTATTTTAAATTAAACCGTATAAATGTTATGCCACTTAAATACCACATTTTCACCATAAATTTACCACACCTATAAACAAGTGTGTAAAAATTTCTATTATAATATTGTAATATTGTTTGCTATTAAATATTAAAATCTCTTAATCGTCCGTCTGCATAATTAGTCGTTGACTTGCAGGCAAAATTATTATTTCATCATAACTTTTCATAGCTAAAGTATCGCTTGTATAGTGAATTAAGGACTGTAATGAGTACTTAAAAATTTTTTCAGATTTTTTTACAGCCCAAAACAATAAGAAATCGGACTAAGAAACTGAAGACCCGTTATGCATACCACGTTAGTGAAAAACCATCGGGCAAGTCCGGGATAGTTGGACTACTTTTTGGAAAAAAGCCATTGCATCGTTGATATTTTAACATTTTTGTCGCTTTGGGCAAATTAAAGCAACGCGTAAGTAACTTAGAATATATTTAAATATATTAAAATATTTGTAAATATTTTAATTGTAACATTGTAAATTGTTAAAATTGTAAATTTTTAATTGTAAATTGTTAAAATGCTGACATTACAAATATAAAAAAATGTAGCTTATACAAAATACAATACAAGAGAAAATTAGTCGATGTGTTGCTTTTTTTTAAACTTTTTACACAAATTACAAATATTCATCATGAAACAACCAACGTCCACACATTACTTTGTTTTACGACAATTGTCAATACGAAAATAATAATAAGCTGATTTGTTTTATTTTGAGATATTAACGCTGACCGGTCTCTTTCGGTGATTGAACTATTCCGGACTTACCCTATTGCCGTAGGGCAATGAAGGATGTTCGCGCCAGCGCTATTAGTTTTTAGCCAAATGTAGCCTATCCACTTTCGTTTTTCCATTCACAAGCGGTCATAAATCTGGGAGACCGTCGGGCACCTTAGCTCTTCGTAGTTTCACTTTGCTTGTTTAGTTTCATCAGCTGCATGCCAGATTTGCCCACATTTGTTTAGTTTAGTATGTTTCAACGGCTTCGGAGCGTCTCCCAAATTTACTACCTGCCGCGGTATTGTTAAGGGGACACGGATTTCCCGCGCGCGTCACTCAAGGGTCTATCGGTACTTGAGAGTGACCGTCGACTTGGAGGCGTAGTTTCGTTAGTTTGTTTTTTGTATACACCAATCGCATAGTTTTTGCCACCTCCAACGTCTTACTCCGAAAATTGTAATTGACCAATCCGTGTCCCTCATCCCCGCCGATGCACCTCTTCCGAGGCATCGTGTGCTTTGTAAATAGTTGTATATGACAGAATTCAATAAGCCTTCGCTTAAAACACACGCAACCAACACCAGACTTCACAAGAGGAGTAACTTGTAAATACATTAGTTAGAATTGAACTTAGTTATTTTTGTCTTCCTGCGAAGGGAGTGGTCCTTCGAGTAGTTTTAGTCGGCACACCACGTGCAAAATCGACCAAGCTCGACCGATCGCCAGATCGACCACGAGTACATCAAACAAAGGATTAAAGAATTATTGGATGATACGTGTTAACACAATGTACGCAGTGTTTTACCTAATTTTATCGCTTCAAACATTTTTGCAACATTTACTATTTTATAAAAATGTTTCTTACAAAAGATTGTGGTAATCGAAACAAAAAGGTTTATAGTAATAATAATTGTTGGAAACAGTTAATTAGATACAAGAGTTACAACACTATGTGACTTCGAAGTTACGTACTTACACTCCCGTCCTAAGTCACTGGACCTTTTAAGTTTTGAATTTAGATTAAGATTGTCGAAATAGAATTTTGATAAGTTTTCAAGAAGATGGTATAATTTAAAATTTTCTATGACATCGACAATTCATAAATAGCAAGATAAGTCATAACATAAAGTTATGACTTATAAGTTGTCGGTACGAATTTGATCTTTGAGCAACGTAAAATCAAACTCATCCTCGCTGCTGCTAACTTTATCGTTTGACACAGTTTTTATAATTACTAAAAACAGACGAAGTTTAATATAATAATTGCGTTTTAAACGCAATACTGTGTCAGAAAGTGCACATAGATTGGAACATCTAAAATGTAAGGAGAAAAGATATCTATTCATAAGCAATTATTGTCACTTATCAGTCACCATTTGAGTTGTTGCGTTAATTCAAACGGTGAGTGAGTCGCTTCTCGAGTGCGAAAGGTTAAAAGGAATGACCATTTTCTACTAGTAAAAATCTAAAGGGATAAATTCTGAGTACAAAAGATATCAAAATATGATACGTTTGTCCTAAATAATTTCCAATATTTTCCAGGTATTTTGTCATTTAACTTTTAAGTATCTGAACTTGTATGCTGTGAACAAAATAAAACAAAACAAAACAAAACAAAACAAAACAAAACAAAACAAAACAAAACTTGTTTATTAACTCCATTATCCTTTACCAACCATCAATTATAGAATCCCAAATTCCATCACTTTTTCCTTTTTTCCCTACGTTTCCTAATCCTCCATAGATTGGCTTCGAAAGCTGATCGATCGAAGCATCCCGACTTTTTACCGATCCTATCCTCCTCCTTTTGATTTTCCTCCTTTTTCAAGGGTCGTCGACAGAGCCCTTCGTCAATTTTCTTATATAAATATCCTCGTGCGTACACGTTCTCGCGAACTACCGTATATGTCTATATGTAGAGGCAGGAACACGGGGTGGAGGCAGCAGAGGCGGTGTAGGCAGGCGTTGCTGGGTAAACCTTATCGTCGGTTTCTGGGTGAGCGCGTCGAGGCGTCACTGGGTTTTGGCTCGACGACGAGAACTGCCTGCCTAACGGGGGTGAGTGGGAGTGGGAGAAGTTGGCGGAATGGTTGGGTAGGAAAGAGCCGAAGGGGGACGCACGATAAGACGGCGAGCGTCCCGACGCCCTGGCGTCTCTGCTCTCTCTAGCACGATACGCCTCTGTCATCCGACCAAAGTGCCACCCTTCTGCTCTCCTCTTCCTCTCCTTCCCTTCCTTCCGTTTTGTCCTCCTCTTTTCGTTGTGACACTCCTACCTTTCTTTTTTCCCCTTCGTCTTCCCTTCTTTATCTATCGCTCCTATCTTTCACTTTCTCCCTTTAATTTTCTCGTTCACCTTCTTTCCGTCTTTCTTTCTCCTCTAGCTACGGTGATAATCTTAGTTCTCCTGCCTCTTTGCTCTGTCGTCTTCGACGCGCTAATGGAAACCTGATAACAACTCTTCGATAGAGTATCTTACCCTTCTACCTTGGCTTTGCGACTCTTTTCTGACGCCTCGCTCTCCTGTCAGCCCCTTTCGTCTCGTTCACCTCGTTTCTAGCTTCCCCTGTGCAGTTTATTGTCGTAGATCGGTTGAAGGCAGATGTTAAGTCGCGTGTGTTTGCTGGGTGACAGTTTTCTCAATTTTGTTGGTATTTATCTCCCTTCTGTTTTACCGTTCAGTTCGTGAGACGAAGATTTGAGTTTTAGGTTTTGGGGAGGAAGGATATAAGGATTGTTTTGTGATTGGAGAAGATGAATTTTATATTTTTGGCGAATTATAGTATTAGGTTGGTGAATATGAAATGTCCGACTTTAACCATGGTTGCTATTCCCATATGGTTCTTTACGAGATAACCTTTTATACAGTCCGATTATCTATTGCCAGAGTCATATTATGTTCAACACACTTTTACCCACTTTTTAAACATTTATCTTAACACTTTACCGACCGGTTGATTCGAACGCGGATACATCGTTAACACCGGCTCGGTTTTGGCTATCGTGCGGAAATATAAGCTCTTATTCTTGCAACATTGTTTTTAAATCGAAATTCGTGAGAGTGCTTGGTATATCGTTTCTTTTATTGTAGGCTAATTAAAGTTAGTAGGCTATAAAGTTTTTAATTTTCATAATGTTAGTATCAAGCGGCAAGCGGTAGATAAACGTTGGCTGTAAAAAGCCGATTAATAGGCTCCCGGTTGGTAAAGTGTTAAGTATAAACTTTGTTGAAATTCAGATATATGATGCGATGCTCCGATTATTTTGCCTGAATTCGGCACCGCAAAAATGTGACATGTGTTCTTTATCAGTTTGTGATAACTGGTTCCATCAAATCGTGCCGAAAACAGATAGATATCGTTGTAAAATAATCAAATAGATGTGGTATCTTTTTAGAAATTTGCAAAACAAATAGGTAATATTGATCTATGTATGAACAAATGTTTCAAAATTTATCATACAAACAAATAACTTGTATTTTATTATGAGAAATGTTTTTATTTTATTTTTTCTTTCCAATTCAACTTATTTCCTTGTAATTAAATGTGTCACATATATGCGACGCACAGGCTACAAAAAAAAATGTTCATCTATAGCCCACTATCTACATATAGTCACATATGTGTGTCAGTTTGTAATATTGTCTATTTCACTTATTTAGGATGTTATAAATACATCTTACAGAAATTAATATCAATTGATGTCATATTGGATTTTCCATTCAGATCCTGCTAGCGAACTGGTCGAGTAGTTCGTCTCGTACTTTTAATGAATATATCCGTCGCTACCGCACAAAATCACTTATAAATTAAATACAATCGATTCTTCGATCTATATTTTCAAACGTTTTTTTTACTCACAAGTCAAATTTTTTAGTTCGATAAATATTATCTGGGATATAAGCCCTAAACTCTTTTTTAAAACATTTTGTACAGTTATTATGTATTGTGATTAATATCAATGTTAGACGACTAGCTTTCGTTTGGCGTAGATTAGACGTCTAAAGTTACCGATGAAATTTTTTTTCTAATTTTTCAAGCTATTATTTATTGCACAACTTTTATCTCTTCATAGTGAAAACTGTTAAAAAAGACTGAATTTATTAACAATCCATAAGATATTCTGACACTGTTGTATTTTTAAGGTTTGATATCTTATAATCACAGTCGGTGACATTTAGTTCATAACGGTTACAAGTTTATTAAATCGATTGTAACCTTTGAACTTTGCTGTACTTTGTACTGTAATATCGACTTTTTGTCAAAATACTTGTACACGTACTTCAGTATTAATCTTGTGAAAATTCTTTTTAATCAAACTTTTCGTACAAACTGTTTAACGAGTTGGAATATTGGAAGCTATTTTCGAAAACTTCACAACGTAATAAAACAACGTAATAAACTTATATATTAATAAACTTGTATGTTATTACGTATAAATGGTGACAAGCCAAGTTGTCATTTTGTCACGGAGAAGACAGAAACTTATTAGAATACAAAATTGTAAGCTCAGATTTTGCATAAATTAATGTCCAAAATAAAGGAATAAAAATAGTAACTTACAAATATACCAACATGCGAAAAAAAAGACGAATATTTTTTGTTATCTTTCGATTGCTAATAGTCTCTGCAGTTGTTAATTCAAAATTTAAGTTAAAACATAACCTCTGAAGAAACTTATACATGTCGCCGTAGCGGCGTCAGTGGAGTGTAAAAGGTTAAACTGCGAACAAAAATAAAACTAAAAAAAAGCTGATAAAAGAAAAGCGGCTAGCGCCGGACATTTTAGTACCTTTGTTGTTACGTCATGTAGAAAAATAAATGACAGACAATAATGTGGCAGCTGCCTATGCCTGAAAACAATTGCAAGTTAGTAACAATATGCATGTCTGTCATTTATTTTTCTATAATAATGTAACAATAAAGACATTAAAATGTTCAAAGCTACCTATCTTTCCCTACATACATAAAACAAATTAAAACTAAATTAACCGTTTGACCTTTGCAAAAAATCGAGTCGAAAAATGCCAGGCAATGCGATTGCGCTTCTTTCGCTTCATATCGAAAAACGTTAAAAGGCATTGTTACGCTGTTTTTCAGCTCACAAGCGGTAATTTTGAATTTTTGAATTTTTTTACACATGCATCTACAGGATGACAAAAGTATTTCTTTAACGACAGTTCAATTTGGTAGAATTTCGTTAAAGGGTAACACTAAAGAGACGCATCGGTACGGACCGACTAGCTGATATTTTTAGGCACTGAAAAGGAGAAGCGTAATCATGCCGTATGGTACTAAAACGGTTAGAAAAGTGTTCAAAAAAAGAGTGTTCGATATATCATCCACATAGTCGTAATAAATAACGTAAATATGTTATCTCGTGTTAAAAGTCATCCGAAGGAAATTCGTTCATTGCTCCATCGTTAGTGATGTATTACTGTTTACCGCGAGGGACCGAAGGGAGGCGATGGTTTTCATAATGATACCGTCGAGGAAGTAAGAGAACTCGAGAGATAATCCGTAACTCCCTTTCATGGATGCGGTTAAGGTTCATCGTCGAAGCTGGCAGAGAGCCACGCTGCCAGCACTAAACTTCTCGTGGAATCGGAAGGCTGTTACACCAAGTTTCCACTACAGGGTGTAGAATTCAGAACAATGTAGAACTTCCTCTGCCTCTCTCTTCTTTCGTCTTCTCTCCTCTTCTGGTTGCTTGCAGCTTCCGCCTCCGGCTAGTTTTACTTTTCTCTCATTCTCTTTCCCTTTTTCTTCTCTCTTTCACTCAGAGTTTACACTTCGTTTGTCCTAGTTTTTCTTATTTTTGTTTCTTTTTGTTATATTATTCTTTTATTTTCTCTTTTCTATCGCGTAGTAGATTTTAGAGGATTGTTTTTTAATGTAAATTATCGTTGTCGATACAACTAACGGTATTTGCTTTATACTCGTATTGTTACTATTTTGCTTTCGTTTCTAAGCTTTGTTTTATTTTCTTGCTTTTTCTATTTTTTCATACAAATTAATTGTTACGAATAACAGTTTTTTTTTATCATTTTATTAAACGTATAACATAACATAAACGTTGAATTGTTTTATAATAAAAAATGTGAACTTTAGATTTGAAAAATTTATATGCTAAACGAATATTAAATAAAAAATGATTTTTCGGATTAAACGATTCTTTCCACATCGATTTCTAGGTATTTTTATACAGATACGAAAATATTCCATAAACAACACAAGATATTAAAAAAAAGCTACTATTCTTTTTAATAAATGTTAGAAAAATATTTCATACTTCAAACAATTTATTCTTAAAATGATAAAAAGAAATTTGATTATTTAACGTCTCTTTTCTAGTCTTTTTTAGTTATACCTAACGAATCAATTTTTATTATCTATCCATCCTTTAATCATCAACGATTTCAAAATCATTACGTAGTAATAATTTAAGCATCCAAAATTCGCTCTCAAATGTTTGGAGTATTATCAATTATTTAACAAAGTTCTCGGACAAAAAAAAAGAAAAAAAAGAAAAATATATATATATATATATATAAAAATCGGTATTAAAGGAATCGATCTATACCAATATTCTTAGCGTTAATTCCAAAACTTCTAAACTTCTAAAAATAACGTTATTAATACCAGACAAATACTGAAACGTTAACAGAAATGTGAAAACGAAGTCGGCCATCGCGCTTGAGCGAGCTTGAACACGGGTTGGTGGATAATACGTTGAACGACGATACGAGAGATTTGGTTGGAGCAAAAGACGAAGGGCAAGAACAAGAGAAGCTGGATGGATGGAACGGATTCCCCTCCACCGACATCGCATTCTCCACTTGCCTCCAACATCTGTCGCTGTCCTTTGGTTATTCGAGATACTGTGATCTCTTGTGAGAATCGAGAAGTCGAAATGGTAAACGATGAAAGTGTATAAAAAAATATGAAATTATTTTATTTACGATTAGTAGAAAAGAATGTGAATTTCATGCGGAATACCGTGGAAACAAGTATAAATGTTATAATAATTTATTTTAGTTGTTACGGTTGTTGTAAATCTACTTGACTGAATAGTATACTGAAATAGAGTATACCGATAAATAAATTTAATTAATCGAAAATTTTCCTCTAAATCTGTAAAGACTGAAAGCTCATACTGTTTGAGTAATAAACACCGGACACTTGTAAGTTTTCCCAAAATGGTTGTTTAAATAGATTTTCAATAACATCTTAAAAAATTAGTATAATTTAAGGTTCTTTATTACGTGAACAATTAGTAAGTACTAGGTTCATTTTGTAACTTGTCGCATAAATTTTTAATTTTTAAGCATCCGATGACTTATGGACGCGAATGTAAGTTCCAAAACTAACAGAGATACCTTTTTTGTTTTTACTCAAAGTTTTTACTTTTAGCACTCATTTACATCGTTTACGATCTCAACTACTCAATTACAAAAGCTTTATCGTTTAATGGTTTAAAATATATTAACTGGCAGGAGACGATTAAAAAACTTGGTAAAATACAATTTTATATTGCTTGTATTCTGTTGAAGAGATTAGTATTAAATTAATGTTGATTTTTCTATTACTATTAGGAGAGAGTAGCTTAAATATTTTATCAATTAATATCATATTAGGAAATGAAAATAATAATGATCTATATTTTTTTTAGCAATTCGCAGATTTAATGTAATTATATTCTGTACTTTTATGTTTCTGTAAAAATAAATATATTATAGAATAAATCTGTAAGTACTACGTATACGAATAACTAAAATGTATTTTAAATTATTAGATGGTACAAGAAAAATTATTGGATTTATTGATGAATATTAACTAATAATTTTATCATATTATATCTTAAATAGTTTTTTCAAATACATTATTAATATAATGTATATTAGTAAATGATTCCTGTTCCAAACCAGTCTATTTTCAGAAACACAACTCAAACTCGATTTGAACGCTGAAAAATTAATTTATTCCCCAATCCTCAAAACCTAAGCTTAAAATCATTTATTAGATGTTGGAATTCACCGATAAAATGCGCATACCCTTACAGCGCGTAAGCAGGCAAATTTTTTTATCTGTGGTTTATTCCACTCCTTGTTGGCCTGAAGACTGTAAAAAACAAGTCAGTCTGTTTCTGTTGCTTATACAACGCACCGCCTATACTCAAGATCGACACCATTATAGTACTTTTCAAGCGTAGTTCTTTTTTAATAGTTTCAAATTCTATTCTTCAATACTATCTTTCATGTTTTCCAATTTCCATTTAAACGTATCCATTTAAACGTATTTCCTATATCACATATATATATATATATATATTTCGTCTTCTGTAATTTTAAGAATAAATCAATTTTTGGTCCACAATCCCCCACGTAGATGCTTTTGAAGAAAGCGGAAGAATAATGAGAGCTCGTAAAGCGCGTGCTTGCGGCGCGCTCGTTCGCGAGACCGTTAAAACATCGTCTCCAACCCAGGAATCGAGGAACCCGAGCTCTAAAGTCACGCAACCGGGCTACCTGTGAAAAGAAAAGCTGCCGGGTAATGGTCGCGAGCACACGAGTGGTGGACGGCATTATTAACGCCGATAATGGCCGCCGGTGCACTTAGCTAAACGTCGCTACTTCGACACGGGAATTTTTCTATCGCACTCGAATGCGCCACGTCTGCTACAATGCAAACCACGAATATGGTACTCGTGGCCAGTGTACAGTTTATTATTTCTCGTAACAGGAGGAGTCCTCGAGGAGATTGGAAATCTGAACCGCGTGAACGATCTTTAGAAGAACCAATCGCGAGGGAGAGCTCGAAGGGAGTAGCAACAAAGGAACTCTTTTCCTGAGTCGAGACTGGAACTCTCAAATCGTTCGCGTGCCTTTCTGCTTCTTCGAGAGACACTTAAAGAGAGAGAGAGAGAGAGAGAGAGAGAGAGAGACGATTACACACGAGAAACGTTTCTCGTGTGTAATAGTTGGTTTCCGGGCCGCTACTTGACTTCCGATAGGAAACAATGCTACACTTCGGTCGCGCGTACGTAACAATAACGGCGGAGTTTAAACGGTGCGTGGCTCACTCGTGGCTGATTGTTACTATTCAGAAACGGTTGGTTCAGTGTGTCGGGTTTTGATTGTCGATAGGGGAGATTTTTGTTCGTTATGGCGAACTTGATCGGTGGTAAGCGATCAACGAAGTGGCGAACGCGGTTTGGAAGTGGCATCGTTTCGTTGAAACATTTTTAATACGCTTCGGTTAGTCTTGTGTTGTTTGGTTTCTTTGTTGGGTAATTGTTGCTGGTCGCGTGGTAGGAAATGGGTTTCTGGCAATTCTTTGGTGTGTGTTTGCTTGACATGTCTTGAGTTTTTATTTCTTGTAAATGCTTATACATTATATCATGATTCTATTTTTGTGAATGTATGAATGGTTAAGGAAGGTTTTGAAAAATTTTAGCGAAGAAAAATTTAATTTTTCGATTCAAATATTTTGTTAGAAGAAGCTATTCATCTTGCATATTGCTTGATGAAGAGTGTTTGTAATAATTATGAAAAAAAAAACTGAAACATTTTAATTCTTCTTATTAAAAACTGCTATTCTGAATATCCCCAGAATTATGAAAACAAGAGAATAATGTTTCAACACTAGAATTACGAAAGTAGTAAAAATGACCAATACATAATTTCTTGCAGAAATTTTATAAATTCACTCTGACACATTTTTGGTAATTTTCTCCAATTTTTTGTTAAAAATATAAAAAAAGGTTTAGCTCTCTTGCATATTGTTCTTATATACCTTTCGTCATGATTTCTCTGGTACAAAAACGTGTTTGGGAAGATGGGGTAATTGCGAATACCTAAGGGATATTGAATAAAAACAATGAAATTATATAATTATAAAATTAATTTTTATTGCATTTCAAAATTTGCTTTGAGTTCAGTCACATTTTCTTAAAAGATAATAATAATAATAAAAAAATTAAAATTTGAATAAAAAACAAAACTTCTGCCATTCCGATTTATCGCGACCTCGCTGGGGTAATTGCGAACAGTTGTTGCAGCAAAACCGAACGATTTGGGGTAATTACGAATTGCATCACTCGAGACCTTCTAAACTATACTCTTCGGCATAAAATACATTTATAGTCATTAAATTGACACTTCCAAACAATATATTCAACAGGAGTAGAAACAAAAGCCAGGAAATTTCATCAAGTTACAAAAGGAACAAAAATTATATCAACTTGTATAAAATCTAAAGGATATCGTAAGTACCGTGCAGAACTGGAAGGATGATTAGCGGGACGGCACAGGGGCAAGACGAACACTCCGGTCACACCGCCTAATCGCATTTGTTTCTTCTCATCTGCGATGAGAGAACACAAAGAAAACAAAAATATGTGCGTCCTGTTCTTATAACTGTGTTAAAAAAAGATGAATTCTGTTATGTTACAACCAATCAGACCCGTATTCCTTTCGCTCATCATCTTTTCAGTTTTGCACAGTACACGCGTTGTTACGCAGAAGATTGATGACAGGAACATGGGAATATGGTGTCGTGCGGATTTATCCCAGCTTCCTCTACTTTAATCATCGATAGTTTTAGTATTACGTAAAAATTCTTTGATATCTTAAAAAAAGGAAACCCTACCTATTTTTACTGTTTAATATGTATTAAAAATGACAATTCCTATTGATTCACTCTATACACCTAATTTTTGAATCGTTACAAAAATCCGCTACACTCTACTCTCTACTGAATCTAATCTTCGTCACGGAACACCGCTTTTATGCAAGTATCATTTCCTCGAACTTTAAACATTCACTAACCCAACCATCTTCTCACCTTCTTCATTCAACAGAACCAACCGTTCACATACTTACACTCATATTCGTAATCGCTGTTGGACATAATACCCGTGCATATACCCGAATATGCCGCTTAACCATCGTCCCTCTCCCACCCTCCCTCAGTCTGCAGACCTCCCCTTCGTCTACCCCTCCACGAACCATTTCGACCATTCTTTTTCCGGTCCGCTCGGTGAATGGCCGTTACTAACGCATCATGGCCGGCTATTGTCACCGACTGGCTTTTCTAGTCGATTTCAAAATGATAATCGCGACGCCGCTCGGGGGGTGCGAGGTGTCACGCCGGAACGAGTGGCCCAATGTGCGTGATCTTTTTCATATCCCCTCGCGAGCATCACCACCCCTCGATACGGGATTCACCTATAGCGTATGGGGCCTATGGGGTTGGTTCTGATGGCTACGGAGCTCAGATACGTATGGGAGGAAAAGCGACAGGAGCAATAAAAGAAAGGGGAGAGAAAGGCAGAGGAATAATAAAAATGCGCAAACAGGAGGGACCGTGGTTGGCATTACGCGTTATTAGCCGACCCTTAATGTCGCGTCGGTTTTTGCCGAATTTTCGGGCCCGTCACCGATGACTTCGTCTCTGCTCCAATGAACACCGCCGAGTAATCCTGCTAACATCTGTATCATCGTCGGCTATTCTGCCATTCGACGCGGAGGGAACGGTGCATCTGCCCCCTTGCCCCTTGCGATTCGTCGGTGACCGACCAACCCTCTTGCATAAAGTTGGAGTAGAGGTTGTTCCGGGTTCTGGTTTGATTGTCGATCTTTGTGCATATTTGTCTACGCGGATCATTTTTTAAGATTGAAATGAGAATTGGGAAGATTATTTTTTTTTTTTTTTTTTTTTTTTTTTTTTTTTTTTTTTTTTTTTTTTTTTTT